>JAYRBW010073917.1:0-25667 GCA_036023295.1 Invenusta paracnida
TTTGTTTGACTTAAAAATTGAATATAAAAGAAATTTCATAATTAGAAATTTTCTAACCAATTATCCATAAAAGGAAAAATATTTGGTTTGCAAATTCCTTATAATGAAAATTTCTTTTATATTCAATTTTTAAGTCAAACAAACAAGAATAATAAACATTTTGAAAAATCCAAGCTAACCTTTTTATTTCACTTATTTTAAGGTTTGAACGAATCTATGTTATATTGTGTTATGTACATATTGTAAATTTTTTTTATGGCTAACCAACATTTTGCCATTGTTGACTTTAAAAATATTTCATTTATTTTTGATTTCAAAAAGAAAATAGTCAAAAAAGAAATTAAAAATATTTTTAAACAAATTTTTGTTTTGGGTTTATATTCAACAATATTTTATCAAACATGTCATTTAGAAATTATACATAAATTATGTTTAAAAAAATGATTTATAATGACGCATAATATATACAATAAGGCTAATATTATTATGTGCACATAATTAAGAATGTTCGCAAATGTTCAACGTTCAGCGCATAGATATTGAAATTCTCTTATATATAGTTTTATAGTGTGTAAAGTTTCTTCTTACTCGATAAGGAGACTGTGACGGTCAGAGAGATGGAATTATACTATGCCTATACCTTAAAAAGTATAAATGTCATTAAAAGTATAATTCAATATCTTTGGTGACGGTGATCAACGGTCAACTTGCATTGATAACAATAAAATGAACAGCAATTTTATTAGCCAATAAGAGATCTGACAGATTTACTAACTAACCGTTGTGCTGAACGTGAATTCTTTAAAATATTTTATAATTGTCAATTTATGAACTTAAAAACGAATTATTTAGTCTCTATGACATCGGATCGGAACAGTTTTAATGTATTTCTAATCCTCTCGTTTTACTGTATTAGCATACGAAGTTACAAATAACTTTTATGAAATTAAAGACACAAAGTTTGTTATTAGATGAAAATCTTACAAAGAAAGAAAGAATTGTTCCAAAATACAACATTTTGAAGTACTATATCTTCTAAACTATAGAACAGATTTTCATGAAATTTAACACCAGAGGGGGATTGTTAAATATGACATCTCAATGTTTAAATCGATATATAATTTTATCAACAGCTGTTTGAAGAACATCCCTTTTCAACTATCCTATAATACCCACTATAGTTCGCTTAGTTAAGTAGCTACCTATTACCATAGGTCTAGATTATCTTGTTATGTTTTCAAAGTAAGAACACGAAATTACATTATCTGACATTATGTTTTACATGATTCATGTTACTAACATTGTAAAAGTATTGATTTTAAATTTATAAATGTAACATTTATATGTACATTGGGTTATGTCTTCGAAATCAAGATATTGATATCAAAAATAACAATCAGCGTCCGAAAAACGAGAAACAAACAAAATTATTGAAATCTATACCAGTAAAAAGAGAGTGAAAACTTCATAAACAGAAATGAATTAGATGTAGTTATCGATAAATGACATAACTTAAAACCTCATATATACATATGTACGTTACATGAGTATAATTTAAAACATACTTTAACACGGTCACACAAAGAAAATATCAACTAAATAGAAGTTTAAATGAGTGCACACTTGCAAAAAATTAAAAAGAGCAAAATGGCAAATATTGCTTTCTTTTTACAGTAAGCTTATTTACAATAAATTTGTGATTACATTGTTTAAATTAATATTTTTCTTAATAGTAAAATAAAATAACGCCAAATTCATACTAAAAAAAAGAACAGCCTGACACTACGGATATTAAAACTTTATTCGATGCACTAAAGGCTACACGGAGCTCACAAGATCCAAGGTATATCTGCTGTAGTAAAGTTAGTATAAAAATATCTTCATTGGCTTCATAAAGTGTAAAAACTCACCAAATATCTCTCAGATGAGACGCTGACCAGAATGAGATCGTCCCCAATTCGCACTTTTTCACCCTCGGAGCGCTGTTTGGAAGCAGGGTGAATGGTCCACCAGCACGATTCCGCTGTTGGCAACAACAGTCGTCATGGCAACACATGTAAATACTTGTGAAAACCAACACTTTCTACAGAAACAGGATATAATTCTACGATAGGTTAAACAAAAATTATCGTATTCCCTAATTCATTCAAATTCTTATTTTTCAAATTGGCAAAAATAAGAATATGAAAACTATAAAATCAATGTGCAATATTATGCAAAGCCTCAACAAAAATTGGTGCATGGACAAAATTTTCGCTCTAAAATATCCATAAATTATTTTGTTTACTATAACAATCAACTTTATCTAGATGTACAAAATATTTAGTAGATCTTGTTTCCTATAATTCAAAGTAATTTTTTTAGTCTTCGACAACGCTTCTGTAATTATCATGTATAGAGCAGAAGATTTATTATAGAGTTTAAAAACTGCAAAAATTCCGAAAAAGTGCGAGTGACAATCAAAATCGAGCTTAATTAAAGGTTTGAAGTATTACACAAAGCCTTGGAAAAGAGAGATGCAAAGGAACTACTTTAATTTATTAGTAACTGCTGCTAAAATAGTAAAAAATATCTGCTATTTCGCAGCTCACAAGCTCAAAAAATAATTTTCTGTTCTATAGGATAATTCCAGAAACGTCATCGAAGTTAAGGAAAATTGATTAAAGTAACTATAAAGAATATCTGTTAACCCTACGTGTAATTATAAAATAAGTTTATATGTATTATAAACATAATATTTTACAGTTGTATAAAACATTACAATATTTTCAAGCGCCTTATATTTTTATCAGTAGAGTATATAATAAAACATATTTGTAAGCTATGATCGATTTTAACTTCAGATTTACACCAATTAATTTTTAGGAAAAGTCGTTTTACATCAGAGCATAATTATACATGTTTTTAAAAGTATAAATAGTCACCTATGGATTACTGAAAATACAAAATAAAATTACTAGCCAGTGTTACGAATGTAAATTAAATTAAAAACAAAAACAATCTTTTAACTTTGCACTAATAGACCACAAAACAGTTGATATTGTATTAAACTATAAACCAGTAATTAATCATTTAAAACAGCTACTATCAAGTCTGATAAGATGTCGCATGATACACAAAGATATAGGAAGCAAAAATAACTAGTTCTAGTAATTACAGTATTATACAGACTATACTTGTAATAGTCGGATCACCATGATCCTAGTGAAAGTCCAAATAAATATCCAACAAAGAGGATATTTCAATTACCTCAAAACTATACGGATTACTTTAAATTCATATCCATGTATGCATATACACAACCTATCTGACGCCAAGGCTATATTTTGTACATAATTATAAGTCCAATCTTAAAAGCAAGACATATCTGGTTTCAAATACTACATATATACCTACATCTACCTACCTAAATAATATATATTTGTAAGTATTATATACCAACCAAAACTGCTAAACAGTATACTATAAAATATCACCAATAGGAATGTTCTTGAAGATTCCCTGCTTTTGCCTCCATACGTCATGGAAAAAGACTGCACTAAAGAACAATTTATACACGTTTCTCCCGTTTCATTCGATATTGCAAAACATTAGAATTTTAATATTCCACAATCACTCTCCTATATACACACTTATGGCTTATAGGAGAGAAATATGTTTAAAGTGGATTTTAAGGAAAAGATGGGACAACCATATGCCATAAACATGCTACCCTATACCGCCTAAGATATATTATAGTATAGGAAATTGTCCTACATGCGTCTTATTCCATGAGGAACAGTAGGTAATTCAATGTATACCATATCGGAAACTGCATCTCGTACCAGTTAATATGTAAAAGGTATAACAAGTCAAAATCGATCCGCTAGTATGTAGTTGAATGCGCACGTATTGCGATTTGTGTAAGCATCGTAAATCAATTCATTTGTGAATATTGTTCAAATATTGATTCAATATATACTAAAACAAATTGTTAAAAAAAAGTAATGTTCACTCCATTTAGACAAAACTAAATCCACGCTTGAAATTAAGAAATTTAGTTTGTAATTATGAGTTAGTTAAGAGTAGTAAATAAAACACAAATTCATCTATACATGGAATTACAAATAAAGAAATATGGGCAGATAATTTAAATGAAACCTCGTGCAGACAACATGAAAAGTTGGGCAGTAATGCAAGCAAATTTAACTTGATAATTACTATTATATGTGTGGCACGATTAATGCAAAGCAGTCAACCACCTTTTCGATACATATACAAGTGAGAACAAAAGGAAAAGATGGACCCAAGGGACAAAACATATATTTTAAATTGATATAACAGAAATATAAAAAATAGAGTTTATATCAATATGATGGCTATGATGGCATGCTAGCTAAAGAAATCAGATAATTTGATATAAATTAAAGTATTCAAAGGCTGAAATTATTTTAAAATAAGCAATGTTTCTAAGTTGTATTAGATATACAATAACTGCCCGATATTTAAAAAAAAGGATTTATTTTAAAATATAATTTAACTATAAACTAGAAGAAAATAAACAGAACGATAAAATTAAATTTGGCAACAAGGTGTAAATTTTCTTAAATATCCGAATTAATGAAATTCTTGGAGTAATTTAGAAGCATTAAGCATAATTTTAATTTCAATGATTTTAATCGTACACATTACATTGTTTTTGTCTGTAAATTTTCCTTTATAAGACAATGTTACTTAGATTGAGAGAGGATATGTGATACATGTTCGAGTCTTAAATAAAAGAAAGATATAGAAATCATAATACATGGACAATAAAAAATGGAAACGGAATCATAATTTTTTAGATTTAATCTTAAAATGTTTTTTTACAAAAATAGTTGAAATGCTGATTTTGTTGTTGATACATTGAGCTCTGGTCGTGAACATATAGTCTAAATATATACGTATACTTTGATTTCTAAGAATAATAAAAGTGAACATGTGTTTATGCAAATATTATAAGTAAAGCATTATAAAATAGCACTAATAAAATAATAACAAGGACCTTAAATACGCGAACTAGACAGAGCACACGCCTGTAAAAGTGTAATTTCGGTTTTAATAAACGATGTCTTTTAGAAGGGACGTTTTCTATGTAAAATTGTTCTTGTAATTGTAATTGTAATTTATATCTTAGAAACTTTTATATAACTATAAACATTAAATATTCGGATGACAGCTACAGGTAGAGTCTTGGTAAGATAAATTAAAATTTTAACCTATGTTTTAATGCAGACTGAGATCAAATTTTACTATTTATAAAACGATGTCTTTGAATTGATGAAATGCCTGTGAAATGACAGGCAACAAAATAAGTAATTTGCAAGCAATTTTTAAAAATACAAAAAATCTTATTGCATAAAAATCTTACTGATTTAAAAAAATAACATTTTATGATGATTTAAAAAGATATGTTTTAAAATTATTTAATTCTTTTTTACAAAAGAATTAAAGCTAATAAATGTTTACTATAGTTTGAGGCGAAAAATGGATCATTCGGAAGCTTTATTTAATAGTAGCGCATCTATTGGGCAGCATATTGCATTCTTATTGAATGATTGTTATACCATGTAGCATATAAGCTGTTCTGTCTAGCTTTTGTATTTAATGTCTTTGAATAATACATACATGAAATATGAAACTTTATACCAAGGCTTTTAATATAGCATGAAACTATTGTTATAGTAATAAAGTAGAAGCAAATAATAATCAGTAAAAACCATTTTTGAAGTAAAATATTGCTCAACATTGATGGAATGGTGAATTGGGTTTGATTTGGGATTGTAGCAATGATGTTGTTAAAGGTAGAGAGATTACAAGTTAAAGGTGGGGGGAGAGGGGGGGTTAACATGATATCACTAACCTCCACTGCCTGATACGTGTAAAGTAAAAGTTTTGTTAGAGGGGAGGGTGGAAGGAGAGAAGAAAGTGAAAGAATACAAATCATTATTAAAAGTGCATTTCGTACAAGAATGTTCTGTGGCTAAAATACTTTAAGATATTATTCTATTTAACTAAGGCACAATGACTTACTAAGCAATATTAATTATATGAAGTTAACTATAAAGGTATACTAATAATAAATACATTTAAGACATAAAACTAAATAAAATTTCACGGATTATATTACTTGAAATTAAATATATTTCATCTTCTCTTGTGGAAATATTAATTTATGGAGAAAAATTACAGATAACAAAATAAATATTCAACACAAAATAGAAATTAAAAGTATTACAATAAAGTATATAAAATCTAAGTTTATCTAAAAAATAAATGGTTATATTAATCTGAGGATGTCTAGTAAAAGTAATACAGGATTATTACGTAACTATTGGTTAAAAAGATTAAAAGAAGTTATCAATCAATTTTTATAAATGCTTTGTAAATATTGACACACTGCAGGATTAAAAATAGTTTTATATCACTTGATATTAATAAAATAAGAGAATTGAATGTAAAAAATATAATCCGAGCAAATTAAATCAAATAAGCACACACAAATCTAAAATTTATAACACTTTTCAACAGAAGCATTTAAAAATTAATATCTTAAAGTAAAGTATATGAATATATATATTATATATATTTATATTAATATATATAAATAACTTTTGAAACAATTTGAGGTTATTTTTAATAAATCAATCTTGTAAACAATTTAGCTTAAACAGATTTGTAATATATAGAGGGCAAGTTATCTAGGGTTATGTTTGAGGTAACCACGTTTATTGTAACCACACCAACCTATCAGTGACTATGAGAGATAACGAATATTTGAAACAAGTATAACCACCTACATATTAGTGAATACATATTAAACATAATTGCTATAATCTATCAATATAGGAATGTTAGTTAACTCTAAAGCTAACTATAGACAAGCATCTAGCTCTACTTCATAGACACGAAAACTTCAATAGCTTTAATACTGGAACATCATGTATTTATATGGAATACAAAAAAGAAATTATAGCCTAAACTGTATATTTTTGTTCATTGTATTTAAAAAAAACATTTAAAAATGAATATAGAAATTAAATTTAAATTTAAACAATAATTTGTTTTAATCAGTTCCAATAAATTAAAGTTAAAAGTATTATTTTCAAATTTATTCAAATCTAATTGTTAATATATGAGTTTAAACATGGATATATTTTATCACAAAAACATCGATTTCTTACTAGTCCAATAACTTAAATACTATTTTAATATTTTATTCGGGTTTTATCAAATATATACCTTTGATAAAATTCGGGAAAATAAATCCAAAATAAAGCAAATAAAATGTCTACATTGTCAAGATGAAATCTAGAAATCTCAGCAAAACTTTTAACAAAATATTAACGTATAATACCATTTTACACAAACGTGGAAAACTTGCATATTTAAATGAGCCCTTTCTTCCGAAAATTTTAAATATCTAGAAATTTCTGTAAAAATAAACCTGGAATACTTTTATTTTTATATTACGCTTTTTATTAAATACTAACAATACTATTATACGATTTGAGTTATAAATAGTTATTGATCGCTTAAACGTTGACAAATATATAAAAAACAGGACGAATCTTAGTTAATTGTAGCAAAAAAGCATAAACTATAACTACATAAATACTGGCTCTAAACCTGGTAATTCTAATCTATACACACAGAACGAAAAGCGGAGTCAGTTTCTAGCTCGGTCGTGGAACACTCACCTTGCGTAGACTCCGTGAGACCAACATCGAAAGCCAGTTTGTCCGGAGAAGAACAAGTAGACAGGCAGGAGAGATACTGAAAAGGTCATCGAATGAAGGAATTGCAGTTATTCGGACAGCTTTTAAGAGATATAAGTAAGCATAGATATGTTGAGACGAGACAGACGCTTGATTGCTGTTGATTCCACGAAAGTAGAGGAGCTACTTTTAGCCACTACTAAATTCCATGACTACTAATAAGTTTCGCGCTGATCATGTGACTTTTAATCAATCATATTTTTAATCATCCATTAACTCTGCAATTTATGAGAACTCTATAAATCTAACTACTAAAATCCAGTTTCAGAAACATATTTAACTTCTAAATTAAACCATAAGTTTACTTCTAAATGTATGGTGTATGTTTAGCATATTAAATAGTATTCTTAAAACAAAACAATGAGTAGCGATCGATTAAAATGAATCATAAAAACAAAATATTAAAGTTCCTTTTCATTTATCAATTTTAGAGGGAAAAAAATAAAGTTCCTTTTCAATTTTATTTAAAAAAACTAGTTTCTCATAATAATTAAAAGGCATTTCTTGCAATAATATAAAAAGCAGAATTAGAATAAAAGGGATAAGTTGTTATGTACTGTAGTATTAAATGCTTATGATTTGAAAAAGCTCATTTTCTTTCTCGCATTTACAGTAATTACCCAATGGCCGTAACTCTGGAGAAAAAAGTTAATACGGGTAAACCTTGAAATTATGGCCATAAAAATGAGCCATAACTACTGTATCATGCATTAGTATCGTTCATGGCAGTTGACCAAAATATATCCAAGCTTTATATAGCTTTTATCCATATTATAGTTGCAAATAAGACCATGAGCATCCTGGCAGTCTGCTAATGTAGAGTCCATCTAACTAATTAAAATACACATTAAAATTAATATATCAATTATTTAAATCTAAATACAGTCACGTATGTTGACGTAATTATTTAGGTATCTTATAAAAAAAAGCTCCAAAATAAAATATCCTGAAACATACAAAATATCTTTATTTGAATTTATGCACCTAAAAAGCAAAATCCGATCGTACTATTCTACGGAATTTACACTCGTAAAGATACAGTTTAATTATAATCTAAATCAACAAGAACATGAGATTATACGTATGCACAGTTCTTTAACTAACTACATTTTATCAATTGGAATTTGACATTTGTTAATATAACACAATAAATTTTAAACTTTATAAACTGATTTAAAACTAAAGAAATTTATTGCAGTGTAAAATTGATATAATAATGAAATACAAAAAATAAGATTCGGGTAATGAGTGATAAGGTACAATGAAACCACTATTTTACTCTCTGTTGTGTGATTGGTTAAACCATCATCATTTAGATCGAATGAAGACGCCTTTGAATCACTAGCCTATGAGCGTATTATAGATGGGAAGAAAAGAAAGCTGTACTCACCATGTTGCTAAGAAGATGTTTGAGCAGAACAGCGTGTCCATATAGAAGGGTTCTGTGACCAGATTGGCCACTCTGTTGATGAATTAAAATGGAGTAGATATATTAATTTAGATTTAATAAAGTAAGTATATAAACTGATATACAATAATATTGGGTAACAATAACCTAAGTAGCCATCCCAATTAGTATTAATCTTAATAATTTTTAAAATATCAACTTTCAACAACAAATTATATTTTAGCAGTTTTTTGTATGAATTTCATTTATTAAGAATTATCGTCATAATAGATGAAACTGAAACAATAATACAAGTCAAATTACTAAGACAAAAATAGTCAATATTCTGCTAAGTCTAAATATTTTTTTAAATTATATTGACCTCTCTTGTTTCATGAGAAAGGTTATATCCAAATTTACTTAGAAAAAGGGGTAAGACAAAAACTCCCAGAAACGATAATAAATAGTTAATCATTTGTAGCATTTAGCTTTGTAGTAAGAGGCACCATCGTTAGACAATATAGAATGTACACACCCCTTCCGTTTTGTGATTTGCCGAAACCATTTCTTGAAGAGCGCGCACAGAAAGCGCTTGCTCTAGAACGAAAACACAGAGGGACAAGTCGGCCGGAAAATCCTAAAAAAATAAGGAAAGAGATAAATCGTTTTTAGATTTTAACCAATGTACATTTAAAAACGGATTGTTAAGATTTTTGTTTAATCAAAAAAAGATATTATGAGATCGTTGGACCATAACAACGGTCATTAAATAAGAAGAAGCAAAGGATTAATTAGGTATTAAAATAACTTAATAACACAACGTTTAGAAAAAAATCTGCATATCTCAAATATTACTAAATGTTCTGTCGTTTAAACCTATATTTTATATCAATATTAAATCCCTTTTTTTCAACTGATTTAAACTCCAAAAAACGTATTCAAATAAATTACAGTATAAATAACATTCAATAAATTAAACTAATAAGATTATTATATTATGGTGTCGACAGAAAAATAATATGAATATGTCAGAGTACCCCGACCATATACTTTGTATATAAGAAACTGCCAATAAGATTAACCATTTACAATTGAAATAATATCCGCTCAAGCAGGTATCTATATCTATCTTAGTATAATTAATAACATAATGAAAAATCTCGAAATGTAAAAAAGGTATAGTGTCCTATAAATAATACACCTAGATATACCTATAACGATATTAACAAAATACAGCTTTATCTATAAACAAAAGCACAGCCACAAAAAGTAATATATGATAAAAAATTAAATATACATAGTAAGCATAATTCGATTGAAGACTACTTAAAAAATTGGACAAACAAAATAACAGCAACAAGATAACGTCTAGAATGTCCCTTCAAAGGAATGTGTAAAGCCAAATAGATTCGTAGTCTATATACTGCCCCACAGATACAGACGAAAATTCACCAATACTAGCCTAGGGGTAGATTTGGTCTCTAGAAAAACTGTGCCGTCGTAGAAACAGAACTGCTTTGCTGGTAAGTGTCAGTTATAGATTTCTAATTGTTGTTCTATGTTGCCCCTCTTGTCTATACTATATTATAGTAGTTGCGTTGAAATATATGTGTATATACACACTTTAAAGTACTTGTGCTTTTTAAATAACAATCGAGTTAATTTATATGGGAGGGGGGAGGGGGGTAGAGTTTAGCAATAGATTCATTGATTCCATTGATTGTGTATTGAGTCTGCTTGTGTAAATTGAGAACTTGAAACATGTAAATATTTTGTAACAATCTTGATGATATAAAAATAAAGTTTACCGAAGTAACTATTTTTGTTAAAAGATCATATATATATATGGACATCAATACTTGAAATGTATATGTATATAAAATTATAAACAATAATACTTGTTACAAAAAATTGACGAAATGTTTACTGCAATAGCATATTATAGTCGGTCGGTATTGAAGTACCTACATAACATTAGGAAGGCTTGATCAATCAATTCAATAAGATTTAACGGATAAATTGAAGTATAGATAGTCATCAAAGAAAAACGAGTGATATAATAACTTGTATTTCTACAAAATGGTTTAGTTTATAATTATAACTGAAGCAATAATTGGAATATATCTTAACATATAAAATGTATGCAGTCAAATAGTTTTTAGTATAAAAAGACTGCGACTCTTAACATCCTTAATACTTAATTATAATGAACCGTCTATTTTAAGTGATTTATGATACAAGTTTGAAAATTAAAATTAAGTTAATATAATTGTTTTTAAATAGCTTTCAGAATTATTGACAAAATAATCAATAATATGCCGCTAAATTTAAAAATTAATTTTCAACTTTTTTTCGAAAAAAGATTTCATAAATTTTACTAAGATACGTTCGAATTCCATTCATTCGTGCAACAAATCCATGTTTGAAGGTTGGCTACCACTAAGTTCAAATTCCATTCATCTATCCATCGTGCAACAAATCCATGTTTGAAGGTTGGCTACCACTAAGTTCGAATTCCATTCATCTATCCATCGTGCAAACAAATCCATATTTGAATATTGGCTATCACTAAGTTCGAATTGAGTCACTAATAAATATTAATATATAAGTAGTTAAGACTTTAATATTAAATTGACGTTACTGCAGGACAAAAAACGATATCAAGTACATACATAAATGACTAATACATACATTTGATACCAATCTGATAACTCAATCAGTCAGAATAGCATGAATATGAATTTAACAACGCCTACGACCCATACATAAAATATAGACATAGAATAAAAAGTATATTACATAAATAGGAAATAGCTTTATCGTCATCATAGGTAAGCATGAATGAAGATATAACATGTTTGGGAGGAAACCAGATCGAGGAAAAGTTAGAATAAGCCAGCAATACTACGATAACACGAAGAAAAAGTGCACTGAGGCTAAAAGCGGAGAAATTAGGTAGACGATCTAAGACAACCTCGACAATGTATAAAGGTATGTGCGCACAGCAGCAGAAGTCTTTCACGAACGGACCCCCATCGATTGAAAAGATGGAACAGAAATATGGCCAGAAAAACGTACTGTAGTTTACCTCGTTTATGCCTTCTACCAGCACAAGACAACCTTACCGGGAAGTTTCCAATTAGAAAAAGAGTGAGAGAGTGCGCCCAAGGGACAACGAGCCACATTACATTCCATTTATTGTACATGTATAGCGATCATAGTTTACCCTTGAAATACACGGAGTGTTTCGTCTAGCCTATAGCCAGCTTCTGATCCTTCGTTCAGTTTCTTGAACTCTCTATAGCCTAGTACTACGCCCCTATTGGGTAGGAAGAGATAAGAAGAGAGACAGTTAAAGGCCCAAACATCTTTATAGAAAGAAAAAACACACAGCGCATATGGAACGACGTATGTGCAATCCGTGCATCTAAGTGTATACCAACTTACATGGGTATGTATAACCGTGCCATTGCTAATAATATATAACCTTACAGTGAAGCAACCGAAGAGAAATCTACAGATCCTTGATTATCCTAAGAAAAGCAGCAGTTTGCTTCCATAGAACTAGAGAGCAAAATTCTCGTTCTGTCAATACTTTCGAAGCTAACTATAATTATGACTGAATGCAGATTGAAACAGAGTCAGTTTTACATATTTCATGGATTTGGTAGGACGCTTTACTGGCCAAATAAGTCTGCTTTCACTTCAGGCGGGTACCGTGGTATTCATATGTACATACATGCACGTAGTGGCAGTCGCCTTCACACCTTCCTATTACCGAGGATCTATACTTGGATTTAGATATTATGAAAATCCCAGAACGATCCACGACCCTAAAAACTGTAGGCTGCCTACAGGTAATGGTATGATTTTGTTGCTGTGAAGATGTACCGTATGTAGTATAGAATTTGTACCAAAAACGCACATATTGTATACACTATTGCCCAAACTTCTACTATTTTAAAACGGTATGACATAAAAATATAAATGACATGTTAGTTGACGTGAGGCATGCGTTGTATGAAAAATAAATGTTGGCATTTTATCGATGTATTTAGTTCCAATGGTACATTTCATGAATAATCTATATTGTATGTAAACAGTATTAGAATACTATGACTAATGTTTTAGAAGAGCAACAAATTTTCATGTGATTTCCTGAATAATTACGCAATATATTTGGTAAGACTATAATTTCAAAAAGTAAAGTTTTGAAAATTGGACTAAATTATACTAATAAAACTTAACTTAATCATTATTTATATATACTATCTACAATTAAACGTTACATTTCTGAATGTAAGATTTTTTACTCGTATATCTATAGATATTCAAATGTATATCTTTTAAATTAGATATTTAAAAAGGTATTAAAACCAGAATTGTACTTAAAAACTGAGGAAGACATAATGTCAATAAAAATTACAATTTTAACGTAAAACTGAACAAAAAGATATATGAATGTTAAAATTATTACCATAGAATGTTTCATATCTAACACAAATAAATAAATATTATCAAAATGTAGAATTAATGAAATGGCAGGCCCATTTCCCAAGATATGATGATCACATTAATCATTAGCTGTACACTAATCATTATTTCTACCCTGTTTTCCTCAACAGACTACTATTTTTTCCATTAATTTATCTTATTTATTTTGAGGTTGAAGAGAAATAAGGATCAAACTAAAATTAACGAAAGTAAACAAATTAAAATTACGTCAATGTATTTCACACGACAATATGACGTGTATTTAGTTGACTCTATATTATATATTTTAATCGTGTGATATTTTGTAATATAATAAATCCTTTTAAATTCAAAATAAAATACTATTTCCTGCACAAAAATAAGTTCTATTTAATAGGTGTTGAAGCTATTTTTAAATCTATATTTTTACTAAACGAATAGTTAATAGTATAATAGCATCGTCAATACGATAGATATTGACATAGTTAATTACATATTACGAGTATCATTAATTCTCAGTTAAATATGCCACTGCTAGATAATATGAATATCAGAGAAACAACTCAATGGAGGCATTCGGGAAAAACAGGGATAGGGAGAGATTGTGGAAAAACAGTAAAATAGGGATATTAAAAGAGGGCAAAGAGGAATGAAGAGGTGACTCACCACTTGGGAAACCGTTTCAAGGAAACACATTCGGTTTCCGAATCCACCAGCTGCCAGACAGTATCGTTCTGTTGATGCCTGGCCATGTCCGAGACAGCTCAAACATACGTAGTCATCCTGTGAACGAACAAGGAGGGGAGGTGATCTCATTTCGATACAATGTGGGGTAATTTGAGAAGTCCACTTATGTGTGTATAGGCAGGTAGTGTTCTAAATATAACTATTTTAAAAACATGCTTCGTGCCTAATTTCAAAACATTTTTATGCCTTGTAACAAGACCTCAAATAAAAAATAATATTTTCAAAAATGTCGGTAGTGTGAAAATGTTCAGTAAATAAGGAGATTTTAGCCTTGTTATCACAGTTTCGACTAATAATTATCGATGATCTGATTATTTTGACATGTCTTAGTACTATCAAAGAGAACCTAATACTTTAAATTATCTACACAAATGCATAATATTGTACTGTACGCATAATGCATTCAAATAAAGTAATACGTCACTCTTGTAGAATCTTAATGCATAAGTATATTTTTAATTTAAAATATTATCAGTTTTTAATGAATATCAAGACAATTAAATTACGTTGTTATATTAATTTTTGTTTTACAGTGAAAATTTTTATGAATTAAAAAATGCAACAAGGAAATAACTGGCCAAAAGTTTACGTCTACAAATTACGGATAAAGTGCCATGTTAACAGCAAGATTAAGAATTTGGAAAAAAATACAATGTATAACCGCCATTTTTGTATTTTATTATTAATGCAGTTTCATGCTTAGGATGAAACGCAAAAATCAATACCATATCTATTTTTCAAACAGATACATCTCCCTATTTATAAACTACATTCCTGTTTGCAGTCCTATGTGTCGGCTAGAACCAGTTATACAATCACAATTGATTAACAAGTTGTGCTCTGGTTGGCCATAATTAAATAATTAATAAACGATAGGTGATTAAAATAAATAAATATAATTCTAAGTTATAATATTCTTACATTTCGACTTTTCTCAGACGTGATAAATTTTGTTACGTAACATTAAATAAAATTTCATTGTAACGCCATAAAATTATATTTGAACACAAATTTTGGATATCGGATGTATATAAGATTGTGAGGAATGTTAATCTTCGAGGCTTAACATAAGGATCACAGTTACCCTATAAATACGATAACTGATTGTTGGTGTTTATTATTTAGTATAATATTGTACATAAAATTATATAAATATTTATTTTTCACACATGCAAACAACTAAAATAAAGTTTGAAATTCTTAGAATCCTCATATACATTTAAATAGATACATCTTCATATATATTTAAATTAACATCTTTATATACCTACTGCTTAAACTTTTTAAGTATCACAAAAACACAACTATGAAAATAATGTAATGTTATACAAGCAAACACAATTGAAAAAGTACTGTAACTAATTATTCAAAATTTTACAAATGTGAATAATTATTTTTTAAATTAAAAAAACTTGCATCATTAAAAATTAAACATTGTGAAACTTAATCAAAGTCGGGTGAATACAAATTTATGGGCTACTTAGATATGCTGCGTCCCCTAATTATACCTAGGTATTAACAAGTAGATAAATATATCAAAAGAAACACTCACAGTTCGGAGAAATGATATCTCCTCCTGATTCTCCTTTGAAGAGGCCATTTCAGACCTCAGTCGATAAAACCGTCACTTGACGAGAGTCAATCAGTCTCACAGATGATAAATCCTGAAAGAGAAAAGGAAATTGTTTATGCAAGAGCATTTCCTATTTACGTCAACCAATTCTGGGTATTAGAAATAGTAAGAAGTTGTAAAGCTTAATGAAAAATTGATCATTGATTTAGAAGCGTAAATGGGCGATTATTGCATTAGAGGAAATGAAGTAAAAAAGCAACACGAGTTGAAAAAAATAGCTCACTACTCCAAAGTTTCATATACTACCTTTAAGAGTTCTCATTCAAATTTTTTTTTGTATTTATAATGAATAATCCAATAAGCTAGGTGATTTGATGCTAAAACCATATTACAAACAGTTCTTATTGAAAAACATTGTGTAAAATATATAATTATTATTTAAATTGGTACATTTTTATTGTTATATGAATGCTTCCGTATTTATTATTATCAGTGACTATTTATACTATTAATAAAATAATGTCATGATAAATATCATAACTCTTTGAATATTGATTTTTATTCTTTATTTTTTAACTGTATATGTTCTCATTTTTTAGAATGCGATATTTCTGTAATATTTATTTATAAAGATTATAAAGATTATATTATTTATAAATGAAAAAACAAAATGGTATAAATCTAACAAATTATTAAAAGTGGTATTTATACTATTATGTTTTAAAATTTAAACTACTATTACTATTAAGTGAATTCTGATAAGTATCTTCAAATATAATAATTTATCCAATATTTCCAGATAATAAGATGGGTGCAAGCTGTACATGATCAAAAATTGTGTTTGTATTCTATATTATAATATAATTTATCTAATTAAGAAAATAAATGAAGCATATTTTGGTTATTTTACTTAGTAAAATAATTTTGATGCAATTAAAGCAATATATGAAAAATAATTATTTCTGAAATATAAGTCATGTCTTACTTTGTATTTACTTTGTTTCAAAATTTGCTTACATGTTTAAATGTTTCTGCGCAAATCGTTAGATGGCATAAAAATATAATTTTAGAAGATTATTAAAACAGAATACTTTTGATTATACATATTTTGTACAGTAAATAGCATTTCTGATACCAAATAAAGACTAATATAAAAATATTCATATTGAAATATCTTTACGACTAGTTTCATCCCATACAGACACCAGGAAAGATAATATTTAATATATTAATAGCAGAAATATAGTGCATTTCCATTAATGGGTACTAATTCACACCAAATCTACTACAATTATAATATTTGAGAGTACTTTCTTATGCAATCAGATGAGTCTTCTCAGTTTAATTGTTTAATATGTATTTTCATATATTAGTATTAGTATTGTTCTAAGTAGATCTATTTAATGTATTAAATATTATCTTTCCGGATGATTACCATAAGGTCGAAACTAGTCGTAAGTATATTGTATTATGACATTTTAATTTTGATATACATATATTTATTGATATGCTTTAACTAAAGTATATACAATTTATACTACAAATAGTATTTATAATGATTAAAAGTGTATTAATATATGTATATTATAAAGTAAATATATTATATTAACCAATTTAGTTTATTCTATATGTAAACATTTAGTATGGAGACAAATTTATTAAAAACTTATTTACCACATGTACTTTATAAAAATGATAACAAACACATATTTTAATGTTTTATTAAGTTTGGTTTGATTTAATTTAAACACAGCTTAGAGTACTCATCGAGCCAATAAAATAGAAGAGATTAAAAGACTGCAGTTCCTTATCATAAACTTTATTAGGCATTGAAATTACCAGATTCTGGACACATAAATATTTCCACCGTCTAATCGAAAGTTAAGTAGAAAAGCGCTTTAACTTCGTTTAGTCACAGCGATATAATATTAATTAAAACAATTATTATGTTATGGCGATTTCAACTAGCCACCTGCTCAAAATCCATTTCAAACTTTCGTTCCGATCATACTAACCATATAAAATATATAATTACAACAAATTTAATTTTTGTGATTATATTCTCTAAATAAATTATTATTGTCTCTCATACATAAAATTTAAATCTAGCCATGTCATTTAGGCATAAAAATTATATTTCTACAAAAAAAAGGAAATATCACAATTTTTTTTAATTAACCATTAATTTTATTACACTGATTAATAAGCATGAAATAAGTCTATTTTGCCAGAAGAATCGATATTATCATATAATAAGAACAAATCTATAAATCTATGCCATTGAATACATCAAACAGATTGAAAGTAACAATAATTATCATTAATGCATGTAATGCATTAAAAATGTAATATGTAAAAAAAGCAGCAATAGTTAGCATTTAGAATTGATAAAAATCGAATGACGTATACCAGGTGGTATATTCCGGTAAAGCATGCATTATTAAATAGAAAATATAATTTTAAAAAAATATATAAGATTATAATAAAATATTACAAATATGGTTTAAATAGTATATTTACAATAATATATAATTTTGTCATTTGTGTAAAATATATATACATCCAATTGAAAAATAGATATAGTATATATTATTAAATAAATATTGATCTAACTGCATGGAATATTTTTATTGCACTTATTATAAATATAAATTTATAATAAAGATGTAAAAGTTACAATTCAATCAGAACTAGCAGTATATATGTATATCAAAGGAATATCTTAATAACCAGAATATTTCTTTAAAAGCAGATCTGATAAGATTTGTGCATATTAAAGTAATATCAAAGCAACTATTTTAATCTTACAAAATATATTGTTCAATATTGATTAAAAGTTTTAATATATTTAAAGTTTCAAGAATGACTCATTTCTAATATCACATAAAATTTTATTTTTCTGTAAAATAAAATATGTTATTAATAAACATTAACATATAAGCAAGCTATTATTTACTTTTTTCATATGATCAACCTAAAATATTATATTCTCTCCATCAGTTTATATTGAAAAGTTAAAAAAAAATTATAGAAAAATTTAAAGAGATAAACATTTTATTTTTCAGATTTGAACATTATATTTATTTCGTTTTGGGGTAAAATGGTCAGATCATAATATATGTTAATATTAAAATTATGTTTATAATTTGTTTGAATAATAATCTACAGGCTAAAAAATATTATCATCTGTAATATAACCTTTTTTAGAATTGTTCAACAATTTTATTGAACTGTTAATAAATCTTTACTATTCATAAATGACAAATTGCAGAAGCATTATATGTATATGTATCCATTTATATGTTCAGTAACAGTTATATACATACTAACACTAATAAAAATATACTCTAATAAGATAATATAATCATTTATATACATTTATATTTACAAATATTAATATTAATTCTTGCCTTGCTTATTTTATAAATAGTTATAACTAATCATAGATATAGCCTTCTTTCTCTCTCTACCTAGATGAACAATCTGGCTTAATCCTATATATAGTAACTTTTGGTTTTTGCGCCAATGATGAGTCTTACACACTTGTGAGAGGCTAGAAATGCTAGAAAGAGATATAATAAAGTATAAAAGATAGATTTTCAGACGATCAAAAGTGCATAATGTACTGATATGTACACTGATATAAAAAATAAAAGTATAGAAATGTGCACTTGAATTAGAGCTACAAATAATATGTAACTTATATGAGTATAGCGAAAATAATAATAACGTTTTTCCGATAGCGAAAATAACAGTTTTGCCTACATGTAAGCTGTAGAAAGTCGCGTTGATAAATGAAAAAGAGAAAAGATGATATTCTCTTTGGTATTCATACGGCTTAAATGTAGGCAAAAACTAGTTATTTGACGCAATCGAAAACTTTTTTTATTATTTAAGATATACTCCTATAAATGACATATTATGTAGCTCTAATTTAGGCGCACATTTCGATAGTTTTACTTTTTATACCAGTGTTTTATATCATGTACATTTGCCCGTCTAAAAATCTATCTTTTATACTTACTGTATTAGATTTATATCTAGTATTTCTGACTCGCACAGTTAAACTATGCGCCGCCCAGCACGAGGTATTAATTGTTCATCTAGGTAGAGAGAGAAAAAGACGGCTATTTATATCTTATAATAATTAATTATCAAATTATCAAATTAATAATTAATGAAATAATATATATATATATTTCTAATTAAATTATTTATAGTTCAACAGAAAAAGGAGTATTTCTACTATTTATGTTTGGTAAATCTATTTTAAAAATAAAACAGCAATAACATTTAATTATTATGAAAAATCAGTATTGTTGAATTTTAAAAATGTAAGATACATTATCACAAATAAACATTCATGAAGAAGTTTAGGATGTGTAATTACAATTACTCCATGTTTTAGAATAGAGGCCAGAATTAGTGAGAAATATTTGGCTGATAATATTATTTTAACATTTAGTTTAGACTCTTGGATGTCGATTGTAATGGTAATCATCAGTCAAACCTACAGCATAAAATATATGTTGATATGAAAAATGTAAAATATTTGGATGAGTGTATGAGAAGTATAGTCTTCTCTTCTATAGATGAAATATTTGATATATGATTAAAATAACGTGTTTTATATTAAATATTTTCATTTATTGTTATATAAAATTATTATTTTTAGATGGGAAACATGTATAATAAATTTAATTAGTCAGTCAACTAACTTACTAGGCACCTTTTATATATAATGTAGGAAGTTTAGATAGTCAGTTAGTAAGACATTAGTTGTCTCATTTTTAATACCAAATAAAATCCAAGATAATAAAATTGTTAAATAAAACATATTTCAATAAGTTTTGTCCTATTAGGATATCATCCAGAAAGATAGGTATCTTTTTTATAAATAAACATATAAAGTATGTCTATAGATATGCTTTATTATATTAAATTATAGATAATAAAATATGTATGAACATTTACTTGTCTCTGTGTGGTTTATAAAAATATGTAAAACTGAAAACAACATGAAATTTATTCATTATCCAATATCTGTATTGGTTCCCAATTTATATTATTCCAATATACAATTGGAGAAATAAATATAATAAAGTCCACAAGCTACATTATATATAAATTAATTGCATTGTGGAGCAAATCTTATATAATCCATGTATGTATTATCATATAGGAGGGCTATACTAAAAAATTGAAATACACATAGCAGTTGTATATAATAATACTTGCCCCAGACTTTGTTTCAATTGTGAACTTCTACCTCTTGTAATTTGTATACAATATGTTGATATAGCAATATAAGACCTTTTTATATAGATTACTTCCTCATTGAGTTACTTACATATATGCAGGTGATGTGTGATAATATACAAAGCAAAATGGACAATTACAGTTACTTTCCACAACTGTGTATACTATATTACTACCACTTTTAGTATCAAAAACAATTGCTAAAAGAATTAATGTTAAATATATTTTTGTTCATGATTATAGAATATAGGCAGTAATTCCAATATTCATAACATAATTTACATATCATATATTATCTATATAGGTATTCAGTAAATGACAATGAGTGACTTTATATCAGATGTAAATGTTACACCACTTACCAAATCACAGGTGTTAACACCGAAACATAAGTTTTGGCTCTGTTTTATGATCTAAGTTTCGAGTTTTCTGATATTTTGCATTCTAATAGTATTATTACCTTCTAATAACTAACACTGAATTTCAATTAAAAAGGTTAACCTTAAGTAAGTAAGAATTTAATAAATAAGAGTATCCATACTATAAGTAGTATAAATATTTATCACCATTAGCAAAGATTAGATTAAAAATTACAACATAAAAGATAAATTATTAAATATATATATATATTAGGTAAATTTTAAATAAATATAGTTGTTATTTATAGATATTTTTATTACATGTTTAGTTAAAATCTCAAAGTTCCAGTAGTATTTAAACCAAGTGTTTATAGAGATAATTACTGAGATGTTTACTCCAGAGTCTACTCAAGTGTTCTTTTAACTCAACATGACTTTAAATCAAGTGCAAAAATAAACAGCCAGAAGATCAAAGTAAGTCAAGTCTAGTTTTTTTAACTCAACCAGTGGTCAAACCCCAAGCTTGAATCAAGGTACATAATGAAGATGGAGAGATCAACACCAGTTTTTTTCAACTCATAGTTTTTTAAACTAGGTCAGTATATTAGAAATTCCATTTAAATATGAACCTTTTGCCATGCCTACCAAATGGTTATTGCTATTAGCTAAAAATGGTATAAAGTGTATTAGCTCATGTAATAAAATAACTGGAAAAAAATGAATTTTTCTAGCTTATAAAAAAATAAATTTGACTTGACCTAACTATATGTTTGTTTTCTATTGGTATATCTGTCATTAACAATATATTCAGTATAATAATACTTTATAATTATTTTTAAAGTATAATTTCTAGAAGGTATCAATTTTCTTATTAATACTCAGTCATAATTAAGATGTTATGTTTATAAAACAAAAGTATGATCACAGTAGAACTAATTTGGTTGTAAGTAAAAGAAACATAGTTAGCTCAAGAGAAATATTTATTTTTTAAGAGCTAACACAATTTATTTATTTCAGTTCTTTTATGATACTAGCTAACACACATTTTGCCATTTTGGCTAATAATAATATTACAGATTTTGGTTGAATACTTTGAATATTTTATTGTACCTATAGGCTTGGTTGAATTTACAACCTATTGAGCTTTCAACTACACTCAATATTATCTATGTAACTTTAATGTGTACACAACTGTATTGATGATACTATATAAGTGTGTCTTGTAGTTAAGGAGCAGTTAACCAATCACTTATGACCAGAGGACAAGCATTCATTAAACTTGTAAACATATATATTCTATTTTTAAAATAGACAAGTGATTGACAAACTATGCTACAATCATATTACTATACAAATAGGCATACTTTAATTAATTAAATATATGTCACAAAAAAATATTTTATAATTTCACTAGTAATGATAGTATACAGGTTTTAATATTGATTCTAGCTGTATATATGTTGTTCTTTCCAAATATTAAGTTAGTTTAAAATATGATTGAAAGAAAAATATAATATTTTCCCCATATCTCCCTTTATTTAGCAGCTAAAAGATAAAAATTGACATGCTAACTAATTTAAAGCAGTACTAGACAATAAAATGTTGTTTCTTTTAGCTATGAAACTGCGGTTGCTATGCAAACTTTAAGCCCTTAGCAAGAGTTTCTAGGGGAAAACACCAGTTTTCTCATATTTGCAACATTTTCTTTATATACTGAAAATTTTATTAAAATGTATTAAAGTTTAGGGGGTATTATTGGGTCTTAACAAGAAGAAGAATGATGAAAAATAAATGTTTGAGACAAAATATCTTGGGTTCAATAATAGCTATGAACATAAAATTTGGCATACTGATTAACTTTCAGTGGCACTAGAGGATAAAATTTGAATTATGTCAAAATATTAAATAGTTTTAATATGATAGCTATTGTTCTAATGATAGCTGTTGGTATTCTGATATAACTACTATACATAGGTTGCATGTATGAGCTAATAGCCTAGTGCTGTAGGTTTAAATATATATAACATCTAAAATAAAATAAAAAATTATTATTATTTCTTAATTGGCTATTGTTTTTTAGATGCCAAATATTTTTCTTATGTATATCTAGGCATGTTTAGTTGTGCAGGTATTATATATTGAGTGTATAGGATAAAGTTATATAGTATTGAATTATTAGTTGGTAGTATTAAAAATGTTGGTTGAAACCTTGGATAAAAACTTATACCATAGATTTTCTTACTTACTGTTGAAGACTTTTTAGAAATAGTATTTAGGAAAATAGTATTAATCATTTTATATATTTATTTATTAAAAAATGTAAATGATTATAGTGTTATATATTGGTATTGTAGAATGAATAGGAGATTTGAAATTATAAATAAATATATTAAGTCAATGTATAGAGAAAACTAATTATATTATATAAAAAGAACTATGAAAACTGATGACATTTTATTTAAAATATTATAATAGTAGTTACAATATGTTATATAAATAAATTTTTAGTATATAATATAGATAGGATTAAAGTATTTATATTAAAAATACCTAATTAATATACAAAATTATAATAGTAGCAGTTTAATTGAAAATATTAGAAATATAGATTATGACAATAAAGTATATAAAATAAGTTAATTGTGATAATAGTTTAGAACTGAAATCATTTCAAATCTGTATAATGTAATGATCAATATTATAATGACCTTAACTATTTTATAATAATTGTTTTTTTAAGCAGTTCTTTGTAAAGTAGGGTGGCATTAAATAGAATGTGTGCCGGAAAAATGTGTTTCATTTAAAATATATCCATATATATAATAATACTAATAGTATTTTTTAATATACAGTAGGATTCGCCTATATCAGTGTCCTAAGGGACAGACTGAAAACGCAGATATAGACAAACTGCCGATATATGCAAATTTACATAATATGCCTCTCTCTCTCAGCCAATAGCATGATCTCGATATAATAAATTATCTACTGCAGGTAAACTCTTTACAGGTTATAATCTGTTAGATTTATTGATTCCTCAACTATTCTATTGTTCCATATTTATGTAGATATGTACATGAACTCACATAAATATCTTGTGAGCAAAATTATCCCTGTATATTAGAATATTAAAGTGCACAATATTCTCACTACATGTTTGAAATGGTCAATGTGCCAATACACATTTTAAAAATGCCAATCGCCCTGCTGATATGGATGAATTTTCATTAGCAGGGGATTACTAAAAGCACCTATATAGGTGAAGCCAAAATAGACAAACTCTATACATTAATATATAGGATATCTGCCAGACTAATATAAAAACACTGATATAGACAAATTGCCGATATAGGCAAATCCTACTGTATTTCTAATTATTTGAACATTGATAATGATGAAATGTTTGGTATTTAATTTTATAGAGATTGATATCAGATATAATATATACTATACTATAGAATATATAAAAACATAATCTATTAAATTTGCATCAAAAATTTTTTTAACAAAAATATATACAATAATAATATACAATATAATGAACACTGCTTTTTTATGTACTAAAAAGCAATCTACTACATAAATAAATACTATACTATATATATGTTGCATACCATAAGCCAATTCTTACCATTCACAAACCATTCATAACATTCACGAATGGTATGAACCATTGGAGGATACTATATGCTGTATCCAATGGCATCAACTGTTCATGAACAGTTTGTACCATTGAATACAGTATATTGCATAAAGAATATAAAATAAATTATGACAACCATCATGATTAGATTATACATAACTCTTAAAAATATAACAATTATTAATAATTTCAAAAACTTAATTGATTGAAAGATTGAATTTACTAGGTCTAATATTACAAATAATTTACAACTAGACATAACAAAGTTCTATTTGCCAATGATACAAACCATTGGATCCAATGATTTGTACCATTGGATACAGCATATTATATAAAGAATACAAATCAATTATGATAACCATCATGATTAGATTATACATAATTCTTAAAAATATAACAATTATTAATCATTTTAATAACTTAATTGATC
>JAYRBW010073928.1:0-25661 GCA_036023295.1 Invenusta paracnida
TTTATTTGGCCCCTGTGACCCCCCTGGGGGTCGAAAGATGGGGTCACCTTCCAAATATTGTCTATTGGGTCAAGATTGAATAGAATATGCTAAAATTTTACTTTTCACAAGCCTGGTAACAAACTGCTTCAAAGTCAATAGCCAGACGTCTCCACTAAGTATTATAGTTTAATGTATTAATATTCTACGTTTGATAGGCAGATCAATACAATTTCTGCGGCTATATAATATATGGCTTCAATTATTTATCGATTAGTGGAAAAGATAATCATATAAATTATAACTATTTCCGTACTCTCAATCCAGGTTTGTGTATTCAAACTTCTTTGGTTGAATTGAAATGCTTTCAAAATGATAACAAGCCAAAGAATTCTATCAACGTAGTTTTCAATTTGAATGGAAGAATAACGATTTGAATTCTGGTAATGCAAATATCATATTTTTAGAATTCCTTCCACGCTTACCCAATTTTTGTGAACCTATAAGAAGTCGCGTAAATTATGACACTACGTTTTCAAAATTTAGCAATTGCAATTCGTTTGAATTAGCTACAATTTGAGAGAAATATCCTATATGTATATCGGTTTTAGTTTTTATTTATAGATTTACTATAATGAACTAAAATCAATTCAGAGATTAACATTAAAAACTTCGCTTACGCTAAGTTTACTTTGAATTATTCAGCCTTACTATTTTCAATGAAAATTTCTAAATTGATTTTATTCAGTATAAGGAGAAAATGAAAGAATTGAAAGTAAAAATATAACTTTTTCCCAATACGACACAGTTCTTACTTTAATAAATGAATTTAGAAAAAAATTTACTATAGAATTACAAAACATTATGAAGAAAATTAATATTAATTTTACGTTATCTATCAAATATAACTAAACATTTTTATACTCAAAACTAGTGAACAGAATTTTCTATTTTAGAGGTATTATTTTATATAATAAGGAATACTAGAATCCAACCGCATCTTATTTATAGTCAGGAGAGTCACCTCAAATCACCCCATTTTTCGGTAAATGAAATGATGTATGTATGTACATTCTTTATTCTATAAATAAAAATGTAATTTAATTTGTTGAATGAGAAATTCGAGTTTCAGATTTACAGTGCAAAAAACTAAAAGCTGTTCCAAAACATTTGCTTAGCACATAATATAGTGAGGGCTCTTGTCTGGATTCTTTGGTGTATTCATCCTATTGTAGACGTTTAAACACAGTTTTAAATTAAGGTTCTTTTACTTTCTATTGATTTTAAATTTTCGTAAAGACGTCTCATTCGGAAGTGTGATTATTTCATAGCGAAATTCGATTTGCAAATTCGGATATGAAAACCCCCTATTAAGTAATGCGACATAACATTGCTTTTATTGATGGAAATATTCGACGATTTGCAGCATTAGTGGCTGCAGTATCGTCTAATTACATGAAGTCACATCATTGTTTTCTGTAGATTGAAATCTTTACATTTTGCAAATTAACCCCCTGAAAGCTATATATGTTCATAGAGTAACCACAATTCAACATTTGATAGTATGAAGAAGAATGAAATAATTACTCCTGTTGAATTTTGTTTCTATTTTTGTCAAAGTTTCGTTTTTAATGTAATTTATTAATTTTGTTTCGTTCTAATAATTCATATTGATTACGCTATATGTTAATTTGTAAATTAGTCTCCGATTAGAATTTCCTTTATAATGATTATTATTGATTATTTCATAGTGAACTGCTATTTATTTAGAAATGTTTGGAACAAATATCATTGCATATTATGTGATGCTGTTCTATGGAATATAAAAAAGTAAGCTAATTGATTGTATTTATATTTTTAAATCCTTTATTTATAAATAAAACGAAACTTAAAGAATTATATTGCAGTTAAAATCAATTAACAAGAGCATTAATATTGTGATTTTAAGATAAAAGCTGTACCTTTTCTATAATGATTCTATCCTAAAAACTTAGTTTGAATTATGAATTAATTTAAGTGTTCAATCATGCGAGTATATACGAGTATATATACCAAATATTGAAGCTGTCATCTATAAGAATGTTGATATAGGTATAATTATGTATATTGTTGAAATATATACCTATAACTTATAAGAGTGTTGATATTTTAGCCCCTTGCATTTCGTATTTCACTAGAATAGAACCAAAAAGTTGATATTAATTAGACGTAAGTTCAGCTGAGATTATTTTATCGTAACATGTAATATGAACTGCGCAAAATGCTAACATCGAAATCTAAAAAATTAAATAGATATATGTATGTGAAACATAGCGATAACCTCATTTTAAGCAATAAAATAGTCGATTAATATTTCGGCGAAATCCACGGCTATATAAGTAAACTTTTTTGTCTTCTTTGACATTTTAAAGCATTTACTCACTTTAGAAATAGTATATAGTAATATTTTTATATATTTTGGTGATGTTCATTAATTGCATGTTTTGAGTTTGTCTAGCATTTTTATAACAAAATTAATTTAGTCCCATTAGTATTATTTTTTACAATACTAACAGTACCATTGGCACTCAACTCTGAAGCATTGAGGTGCACAGTTTCTACTTGATAGAGGCGATTGTTTTCATTCAGAGTGTACGGATATCCTCATTTTTTAAAGATTCGTTATAATATGTACGTACCTACATAGTTGAAATATTGTGAGATGCTTATAAGTATTAAAGTCAATAAATTTTTGGATTAAATAAATTTTGTTACGAAAATATTAGACAACATAAACAATCAATTATCATTCATCCTATATACATCGAATGAATGGTACAAAATATACCAATAAACATTTCGACATAAACAATAAATAGGCTCAAATAACGCCTTTAGATAAATATAAAGCAAACGAGTATTTATTTAATTGTAGATTCTATTTCTATAAGAAATGTATTTATTAGTGATTGTTTAAAGACTATCAACATGTATATTTTATTTATCAATGACATTATACTTTCTATTCTAGTTCCTTCTTCATGACATATAATGAACAGATCAGCCCTATTCTTATACACAATGACTGGATTTATGATTTACTTTATATTAAATTGTCACACACAAGGTTAGCTACATCGGTTTTAGTTGAGTTGGTACTAAATAGAGGATTACTATATTACTCTTTACTAATAATTGTTTAATACCATACAAGTGAAATCGAATTTTATTATCGTTTAATGATAGATTAAATACTAGATTTATATTTATGGTATTATATTAAAACTGCTAAAAAATGTTTTGTCTGATGTCCTTTATAAAGAATTCATCAATAGTGTTTTATAAATCGGTTTCAGCACTTTTTGACAAATCTTTCTTCTGGCATGATTTCATTCTTTATTTTGCAAAATTTCACGTATATTTTGTAGGTGTTTTTTCTAGTAACTTTTTAAAATTGCATTGTTTATGCAGAGTGGTATCTACATAATGCTAGAAGTATATAATCATATAATGTTAATTGTAAAAACGTTTTAAATCAAAATGTTTCCACGCTTTTATTTACGAGTAGAAGAATATCGACTTAAAGTCAATTGTTATGTAAATAATTATTCACTTTTTCGTTCGCTATCCATCAATTTTTTAAAATCATAGAATCAAAATTTTACGAGTGCAAAAAACATGCGCAAATCTTTGTGTGACAAACTCTGGCGCGACATTAATATTTTATTCCAAATTCTTTGCTTAGTAATTATGTAAGTATACTGTTATTGGTAAGATACCTCAGCACGGTGCTAACACAAAAGTTTCAATATTATCTTGTCACAAATAATGTAATAATTGAGCAGGAGATGAGTATCTTCCGTTCGGTAAGCGTTCTGAATGAATTAAAATGAGAAAAGCATTACAATTGTCAATTAATTGTGCTTTCAATACACTAGAAATCCTTTATTTTTTATTTTTTCACTAAGAAAACCAAAAACAAGGTAATAGTTCGTATTTTGCCACACCGTATTTCTTATTCTGTTCCCCTCCTGTCAATACTATAAATTGTTCCGTTGCCTTGCCGCTCGTTTACTTTGGTGCATCTAACTTTGCAGTGTTCTACGAATATGGCAACAAACATGTTCTTTTCTTTAACATGAGTAAAAGTTGGATCGAAACGGAAGACTACTGTCAAAAGAAAGGCGGTAATACAGTGTCTTTCGCGAATGAAAACGAAATGGTGAGTTTTACTGTGTCATTAGTACGAAGGTGGTGTGCCTAGCTCTATGGGCGATTCTAATGGGCCGAGGTCATTGGTCCCTTAGAAGCTCAAGTAGTATTCAAGTAGTATTCTCATTGAATATAGAATCATAATATTAATAAGCAATTATTAAGCCATCTTTTCATTCATTATACAATATCTTCTTCGTTAAAATGAATGTCATACTAAAATATTTCAAAATCTTAATAAATAATTATTTACATTGTCCAATCCAGAAATTAATAATACAACTACTACCCTGTTTAAAAATATCTATAATCTAAGGACAACACTCGGTCACAAAAATCATTAACGGCAAAAGATCAGTCAACTCATTCGCCACATTAGGCATTAGGCATTTGTCTTTTATCAATTATCTTTGGTTTAAGAAGTCTCTAAGAGCATTTTGTCGCACTACATATTATGTATATCAGGTGAGGTTTAGGAGGTGGCTAAGGGTGTGAGTCCAAACTTAGTGACACATACTGAATTAAAATTACCTACTGCCATTTGAAGTTTCGTACCTGTGAGTACCAATTCATTGTTAATCAGTCAGCACTATATTACGCTGTAGGTACTGAGTGGATGTTGCGTAATTCAAATTGATATATTCATTGTGGCTCTTTCTTTAAAATCCAACTTTTTTCATTTTCTTAGGAACCTATGATACGACCGGAATTTATAGTGTTTATAATAAGTTTGTCTTCCGTTGTTGAATTACGATTTTGTTCCGGTGACTTGCTCATTTAGACATGCGCATTTAATAATAATGTTGAACTGAGTAATTGTTTGAATGTACTGAAAGAAAGGATGAGTGTAATATTACCTGTATCATGTATTCAAATTGTATTTTTCACAGTAAATGAATTTGTAATATAGGTTGTATTTGATATTGCGATATAAGCAGCTGATGGCTTTTTTGTCGTAAAAATATTTTCTCTGTTTTTAAGAAATGGTTAGCTGAAAAAGCCTACCAACTGAATTTTAAAAATTTCTGGATTGGACTTAACGATCGACGAGTGGAAGGAAAGTTTATTTTTTCGGACAACACTCTCATTAACGAGCAGTTGAACTCAACTATATTCAAGTAAGTGTGTCTGTCTTTGGTGTATGTACGCATGAAGTAAACACACAAAATAACTTAACTAACTCCCAAATAGTAGAGCTTCAATAGACTTGTGCAATATAAAATGTATTTTATTGAGTTTCGCTTATAAAAACACTCTCAAACGGGTTGAGAAAGCATACCAACCACCTAAAGTAAATCACCAATGTGGATTGTCATGGCCTTCCACAGGAGAATACATAAGTTCTGTAGCACCCTCTCTACTGACAGTCACCGCACGCACCACAACAGTCCTTACTATTGCTGCATGGTAATCGAATGTGCTTCATGAGTAGATCAATTGTTCAATAAGTATATGTTGCATCAGCTATAGGTAGTCCTTTCGCTGGCAAATAGTCATCGATAAAAGCTTAAACTCTCAGAGAAGCACCGAGTGATGATCCACGGGGTCCATGTTTTTATGTGTTCTTCTGGGTAACGAGTTGGCAAATGTGAGTGTTCAGGGAACAGCTAAGAAGCCGTGAGTATCCTTCCAATTCCAACGTCTTCAAACTACAGGGCTGAAAAATGGCAAACAATATTTTTGCTCTTGAGAAATACCAAAACGACATTAATCACGGATCTCTGAAGCCAGTGCTTTGGGTCTTCTCATTCTCCTCATAATGCATGCTGGCAAAATGGGGTTCACCGCTCTGCCAGATTTAGAAAATGTTCGCTCTGAAGCTGCATCATGAGCGTCTAAACCAGACGAGACAAGTGCACTCATATGTAGTCATTTAGGTTCTGACTTAACTGTCAATTTGTGTCCTGGTACTTCGGAAGGACATCAAGGCATCATTAGTCCTCGAGAAGACTTCAGCCTCTCTGGCCTCACTGTCGGCGATATCAATTATTTGAGGAACGTAATAATTGAAAACTCGTTAAAGAACTACATCGCATTTAATCCCCTGTTAACGAGGGTCTGATTGACCCCATATTTGGACAACAACCAAATTTTGCCAATGCGAGGATCAATTGTCAGAGCAACCCGCTCTACTTTCAGTCATAAGTAAATCTACCGAAATTGGAAATGAAATATAAAGGAAAGACCATTAAACTACATAATTAATTTTCGTGATAAATTTTTATTACCATTGATTAATCCTTTTACATACAATTCATGACTATAATTTACTAAATAATTCCGCCAATTATGAAAACGTACTAGCGGGGGAATTCTAGTAATACGGATATTTTGTAGTCTGAGCCCAGCTTTTTGCTTAGATGTAAAAATATAAAATTTACTTTAAGTAAAATATTTGTTTATTGTGTAAACCATTTTACTGTTAATAAATTGTTTGTTACACTCTAAAACAGACCACAATATGAAAGCTCTTTACTTTATCAAGGCTTGATTTAAGGCATTTTTCTTACTAATTTTGTTACCGTAATTATTCTTCCATCGTGTGACATGTGAAATATATGACACATATCTTTTCTCTTTCTACACCCTACCAAATTAATCTCTTGTCCTTCTCATTTGTTGAAACTGCGGTTATCCTTGTTATTCTATTCCTTATGTTCCTCTTGTTACTTTTCTCCTTAGCAATTGTTTTCAATTCACCTCTTGCTTTCTGTTTATCGTACCCTTTTAAATCCTTTCCTCTGGTTAGCCGATGGGCAACAGGAGAACCAAGCAATGACAATCGCAAATTTGGTGGGCAAGACTGCATCCGAATACAATCTGAAACGGTTCGCTTATACGACGAGTTCTGCCATGACAAGGCCTTAGTCGTGTGCTCGGCAAATATTGCATTTCAAAGTAAGTTTGTTCTTTCAGTTGCTTTAGTTCATAATAAAAACATTTCAATATTGACTATAGGATAATGTAAGGGATAAAGCTTTGGAGTCTTCTGTTGGTGCGACTAGGAGGTAATGAATTCGGTCACTCGGATTTCCATGAGGGATATACAGTTGAGTTATATACAGCTGAAATATACAGCTCGTTTTGTGCCTTTTTAAATGAGAGATGACATGTTTTTCTGTCTGGATTTGTGGATCACCTAAAGCAGTTTTTTTGGCTGTTTTTTTGTTTGGAGTTTTTATATTTTCATTTCGTTGTTGAAGCGCAATACAATAAGAAGAGGTTTTGCAGTTAACCTAGAATACTTTGAGTAAGAAGATTATATATAGGGATAAGCGTGTACATGGAGCTGAAACGTTTTCAAGGATACGGATAATATAAAGGGATTTGTTTGCGCGTTTGTGGGGTGATATACATTAGATTTCCTTTAAAAATATTGTAGAAAAATATCGCGATAAAAATATTATGTTAGTTCAAATATGTAATTTAATGCAAAAAATAGTTTATAAATGTAAAAAAATCAATGCAAAAGTTCTTAAGAAGTAGTAAAGTGTTCCCATAAATGTTCCCATTAAAATGATGTCTCTCGCGTAGATACGTAGATACAGTTGAACTGTATATATTTTGTCAAAATGTATCACCAATTTAAAAGGCCTTTTCAGATCATCCTTTTTAAACTGAATTTTATATCAAAACTACTCGAACCTACCAAGGAAATCGTGGCAATTAAGCTAGGTAGTAGTAGTAATGTGGGGAGGAATGCTAGCACGTGACGTGACGTGCTATAGCGGTCCTCTTCCTTACTACTGGTAGTTTGAAGTTAAGCCTTTCTAATTTGAAGCTTAATTTGCATTACATTGGTGGTGTGGGCTGCGGAAGATACCTAATAAAGTCGAAACAGTACTGGCCATTTCTCCCAGTCATGCTAGTAATTACGTTAGTTGTATCGCCTATTCATATATTTTACTAAAATTTGATGTAATCTCTAGAACTGCAGGTCAGTTTGATTGTACCTTTTCAGTCGAAAAATGCTCTGACCAGAAATGTTTCCTCTCGATCAACTACAAGTTGACCTGGCGAGAAGCTCAACTCTTCTGTCTCAAGATCAACTACAATTTGTTCTCAGTCCTCAGTATCGACGAATTGGTGAGTCGACTTTCTCCAACAGAAAAAGAAGGCTAAATTGCACTCTCGTTTTGCTGGTATATATATAACTAGCTCTCACTTAATTAGTCGACCTGAGGCTTGAACTATGGACCAACCGATAATTAGTTCAATATCGCAAATCAGTTTGTTAAAGCCAGGAGTATGTATGTATCGGGGTTCGAGCTTGCTACCTTCGAATTTGAAGGCATAAGTCCTAACCACTTGGCTACCTTAAAACTTTAACTGTAAGACTGCATTCTTATAGGGCACCCATACTTGCAACATGTTATAATCAAAGAATCTAGAGCGAGCGATAAGAATCCTCACTCTAAAAAAGAGTTAATAATAGAATGTACATATTACAAACTCGGAGAAAGTTGGCAGAATTGAAAGGATCGCGTACATGAAAATATATTTTATTTGCAATACCTATTCAAATATTAAATAGCATCTTAATTACAAAAAAGAAATAACAATGTACTTTTTACATGTCTTAAATTTTAACAAAATGCGTCTTACCTGTAAGTTTGTTTACATAATTCAACATCTTTATTATTTGAAGGCGGCACACAAATTATTGTCGTCAAAATATTTGCCGGTTTTTAAAGCTTTTAGCCCGTGAAGGTTTTTTTGTCGCTCGCCCTAGATTCTTTGATATAACAGTCTATATTATGTATAATCTACAAGATCTTCTCTAAGTCACACTTTGTTTTTTATTGATCTCCATTCTTCTCATAAAAATTGTATTGTTCAGTGTTAAATCAGTCCTTTTATTCAGTTAAACGCCTGTAAGATCAAAGGCAAATTAATGTGAGATAATATGAAAATTGTGCTTTTTAAATATTACAAGTGTCTTGTTTAATTTTAACGCGTACGATTTATTTAAAACACAATATCGTTTGCTTATTCCTTGATTTCAGCGGGTCGGTCGACTCTTAACCATTATTATTCATTGTATAAAATCAATAATTTGATGTTGTACAGCAGAGTCAACCATCCTCTTACAATACTATTTTAAAGGAGACCAGAGGATGGTTCGGTTGTTTTACATCTTTAAACGTATATAGTGACATATATGAGGTTTACATAGTCTTTGCCAATTTTAACTTATCACGAATCGATTGTTGGCGTCAAGACCATCCATACGCGAACCTTATCTGATAGCGCGCTTTCGTTTTCTCCTCCTAGAGAATTGCTAACAAGTTGCGGAATGATGTCTTAGATCAAGATGCTTGGATGGGTCTCAACGATATTCAGGATCCCGGCACATTCAGTTGGGATGACGGTAATAAATTGGGATACTCGTGAGTGACCCTTTTTCATGGCGTCTTCGTTTGCGTCTTCACCTATAGGATGTTACTATATGATAGAGTCCCTTTCCTGAATGTCGTCTTTTAGACGATGGGCGTATAAACCTTCAACTTCGATAACTAAGGCACACTGCGTGAGGCTGACGGTAAAGGGTCGATTCAAGCCAACTAATTGCGAAATTGAGTACACTTTTATATGTTCATCACGTAAGTACTCTCTCTTGTTGTTTGGTAGAATACACTCTTTAAGTGCTTAGAGTGAATTTATAATTACTACTGAGGCTGTTAACATGAGGCTGGTTACTACTGAGGCTATAACATGAGCTATATATTTACACTACTGACACTTAAATTTGATTAAATCACGTGACACGCCTCAGTGGAGTAGATTGTGTGATGCATATAGTTGCATGTAATTGTAAAAAATGTGCAACAATTTAAAATTATATTCTACTGATAATATAGGTCAATAGAGTAATGAATACACAGAGCGTCGACTCCAAGGTGGTTGCTATGCAAAAGCGTAAATAAGTTGATTAATTCTCTAAACTCCATTTTAACTGAATGAAATATAACGAAATGAGTTTTAATCGTATGAAATATATTTTTAATACATAGTTTTATGTATGAGAAGTTAAAATATTACTAATGAAGTCATTTATCAATTAATACATATCATTTTCTTTAAAATGACTATTGTTTATTAAATTTATTTATGTCAGTTTCGTTTTTGCTTTTCTCATTAAATTAAGCTATAGAAACGTAAGTAATTCTAGCGGGATTTCAGATGTGACCACAGATTTCTGGTCACTTATTACGAAAGTGGAGGAAATCTTTGGTCACGTATAACGAAAGAAGGCATATTTTTCTTCGGCCTCCATTATCGTTTTCTTGCTTTCATCCAAAAGTGTATTAAAATGGCGAAAAATAATATTTGAAATGATAACTATTTATGAGCAATAAAAGCTGCATATTATTGCAGAATAAAACTGTTAGATAATTCTTGGAAGACAATCTCGCCTATAAACATTCACTGGAAGTTATCAAGACAGGATTCCGAAATACATCAAACTTTAATTAATTCAAACAATTTCTATCCACTGTTGAACATTAATCCATTGTTGATTATTTTAAATTCGTGAAACAGAATGGACGAAATCATACCACATCATATTAATCGAACGATCTTTGCGATTTGACTGCTATTAATGGATTCTTATAATTAATAAAAATAATTAAAATAAAAGCTTTTTGTGACCGTAATCTCTTGGATGAATCAATATATTATAATTATATTTATAACCCATGCCATCATTGCATTCTATTGAAACATTTATTGTTAATAATGACTTACATTTAGTAAGTTTATTTATAGAAAGCTTTGTACCTATAGTATATAAAAAAGTTTCATATATTATGGTAAAGTATTGATTTTAATACGTATTTAGCATTTCACTTTATTTACTACTTATAATGTTAGAAAATGAAAAGTAGTATATAACATGTTGTTATTAATAGAACTATTTCATATCTCTTTAAAAATAATGAAAACGAATTCTGCATATTAAATTGACTCTACGAGTAGCATTTTGTAAAATTATTCAGATTTATACACGAGATATCGCGAAGTCAACCCTCTGTTTATTCTTTACTCTGTGGTATTGGTGTCGAGCTTAAGTAGTGTCAAACATATTATTTTAATTAGGTTTGAGTTACACACATTTTATACTAACGTTACAAAATTTGATGAAATTCAAGAGAGTGACGACTCTTGTCATTCTTGCTCGGTGGTCACGTGACCTATGTATTTAAATGAGTAGCCGGACATGGCTGTATAAGGCTATGTTTAAATAACAAAATATTATGTTGTTATTAGTATTTTTCAAATTATGATAAAAAGTCTCTTGTTAAGTTAATATTGCATTCTGATAATATTGATTATTAATTGTTTTAGAAGGTTTTAAGAAATTTTAAATTATTCACATATTTTTATTTTTGCCAATAATACTTTGTTCCATCGTATAGTACTCATAAAAAATATTGAGATAATGTGGATCAACATAATTTATCTTAAAAGATTCATTGCTCGAATTTTATTGAAATGTTACAAGTAAATTAAGATTTTTGTAACATACACCAATAAAAATAGTCGAAAAATTTATATAAAAATAGATAGAATATTAATTTATTTGTTAAAACGAAATATCGATTTTTATTGGTTCAGAAAAGAATCAATAGATTACAAATTTTATATGATACTATCCAAGGTGTAATATATTAAACAATAATTGTAAAACCATATTTTTGGAAAAGTTGCGAAAGTTTGCCCATTTTTTTTCATTTAAAGTACAGCAAACAATGTGGGAGTTTATATAACCTACACAACATAGTTAGGTTATATTAGACAGATAAAGTTCTGCTTTGTAAAAATATAGATTTTAAGACTAGAATATCCCATTTCCCGTCTGATTCTATTGGCTGGTTCGACGTCTCTGTGAGCAGAGCGGGGACGAACGTTTCTGTCACTAAGGAAGCCGACGAAACAAAGTAGCACCTTCAACAAGACGGGTGACACTAAAATGAGTGCTTCGGGCAACGCTGTGGATGGCAAGATTGTGGACACCTACATGCAAGGAAGCTGTGCCGTGACCAAGATAGAATTGGATCCCTGGTGGCAGGTTGATCTCCAGAAGGTCTTCACCCTCGAGAAGGTTGTCCTCTTCAATAGGGGGGATTGCTGCTGGAGTGGCCTGTCTGATTTCCAGATTCTTGTGAGTGCTGCCAAGAGTGCTGCCTATAAAATTGTTATTAGTGTGGCATTTTTTTTGCGCATAAAGAATCAGGACATTCGAGCTCTTTATTATTTGAATCCTTCTGTTTCTTAATTTTGCTATCAACGTAACGAAGACACCTTTTCTATTTTTTAATAAAATATAACGAACGCGTCTGGGAGCAGTTCTTATGTATTTCCTGAATTCCCAGCCTATTACCAGCCTAAATAATTTACTGTTGCGATTGATTTGAAAGAGTTAACTTTACTTGATGTCCTCAATATATGTCCTCTGTCTATTGCAGGCTTGTTAATACTGGTCTCATCATGATTTATTATCACGTTGTCGTATTTATTGAAACTTAGATATATAGTGTAATATATTTATTCATTCTCACTTTTCTAATTTGATTCTCTTCAAAAAATGATTTAAATATTCCAAAAGTTTAAAACTTATTTAACGTATGCGTGGTTATCTTAAATTTAGTTTGTGCCTATCACATTACCTAGAGTACTAAATGAACTGATCAGCGAAAACTTTATGATTTCTTAGCTTTATGATTATAAAATCTAACTGCACTGCGTTTAGAAATTACTTAATTATGACTCGACCTGCCTGTTATGCTCGGCAAACAGGTGGGCCCCACAGAACTTTCTCTAAACGTCTGCAGCACCTACAACAAGACTACTGTTGGCAGCGATAGGATCAGCGTGAATTGCGATGCCGGATCTATTGGACAATACGTTCGAATCCAGCTCAACAACCAGAATAATTCACTCAACTTGTGCGAAGTTAAAGTCTTTGGATTTGGTGAGCTGTCGGTACCCTTGCACGTTAATTCTCTCCCCATATTTGTAAAAGGTAAACTTTAAGTGAAGGTATAACGTTAAAACTTCTATTTATTATACCAACTAGATAACGCAACAGAGGAGGATCTTGATACTACACTACCGCCAACAGAACCAGAAGTGGATTCGAATGGTATGTATGAATGGAACTACTTAACCAATATATATATTTGCTTTGCGTATTTCTTTGGTTATCCACCTTTTTTTGCTTTCATGCTTCGATTGTGCGTCTATTTCTGGTATTAAATCACATGTATACCTGACTTTCAAGAATAGTATCAATAGATTAGACTATTTTTTTCGATGATTCTGAAAAAAATCTTACAAGATATTTTTCGATCGATCGATAATTTTCACTAAAAGGACAGAAAAGAGGAAATTAATTATAAAATGCATAAAATAGAAAATTGACTGTCCTGTTAACGGAATTATTGAATCATAGTCTTCGAGAATTTCGTACATGCGCTTAAATTAAATGAAATTATAGTAAATACAAATCTTTATTTTTCAGACACCGATTCAAATACTTCAAACAAAGGTGGGTCGTATACTTTATGATCTCATCACAATCGGTTACAAGAATATTTACATTTCTATGTTTGGCTATTAATAAATGTTATACTGAAATTTTTGCTTAACAAGGGATTCGTTTTAAGAGTTTTTGTGTCATTCATTTTATTTAATAATGTAAAATATTAACGCTTAGGACAAAGACGTATCGCGTCGGCAATCTTCGACCGGGCTTTACAATAAACAGATATAGAATATATGATGTTAGTTATATAACGGAAACTCAGAGCACGGAGTAAGAGTAATACAGTGAGGTGTTTATAAAATGGACACAAAGAAAGTGCGATGTATTGGAATGCAAAGGGGGAAATATGTTTACAATAAGTCAGATTAAAACTGTACCAAATCAGAACCCTTATAACCATTGATTAAATGATATTCAGTGTTTTTCATATATCGTCTTTTAAGGGCTTAAAGCGCTTGCGACAATCAATCCCCGCATGTGTCCAACATTTTCCAAATAACATTAAGGATAAACAATTCTTTTGTGTATACTCATATAAAGAGTCATTAAAATCAACTCTTCGTTTCAGTTGGAATATTGTGGATACATGCTGGGAATACCGCTTGTATATTTATCTATATATCTATGGCTGTCAGTAAAAGTACGATCACATTTTGAATTGTTGATAACATTTAATAAAATCACGTAAAAAACTGTAGTTATTCATTATATACCTAATTATTATTTGTATATGTATTTATTGTTCTCGGATTTGTTTATTTTTTCTTATTTAACACACAATTTGATTGATCAGCAATCCTGATTGGAGGAATTACGGGGTCGTCCAGTTTATTGATTGGTGTGGCCGTTGGCGTCTTCGCTTGGTGTAAATGTCGGAATAATGAAAATTCGAACTCAAACTCAGGGTCCGTAGAGAAGTGAGTTGTCGTATTGATTTAAATATTTTGACGTATTGAATATCTATTGATTTTTGTTATTTCTCACTGGTGTAAATTTCGGAATAGTGAAAATTTGAACTCAACTGCAGGGTCTGTAGAGAAGTAAGTTGTCGTATTGATTTAATTATTTTGACTTATTGAATATTTATTGATTTTTTTTTTATTTCCCACTGATATTTCTCACTGGTATTACTGACATACAATATTTCCCAATAACAGTAAGTAATTCAATCATTTTTTATGAATGATTAAACTTTACGTGTCAAAAACTCCCACAATACACACGAAATTACATAGTTAGCAAATAAAGCAGTGTGGCGTGTCCCTTTATAGTTTTACTCATGAGTAACACTACCTCTTATTTGTAAATGCTATAATCATTTATATTTGAAACAGACTGTTGTGCCTAGTTATAATATCTAAAGAACTAGACTTTTTAAAATGTAATACAATTAAAAAATTATTTTACTATTTTCGTGCGTGTAGTGCTTTTGAAATGTACAATTTACAATGAAAAAATGCGTTTGGTTTTGGAAAAACTTATAGATATCATGTTTGTTATAAATCAAAAACTGAATTGTAAATAATTTGATAAAACTTGACGCCACTTTGGTGAAATCATCTCTCTAAAACATTGATGAATGGCTTAAAAAGAAAGTTTTTTTATTTGGAAAATTTTGTACTATTATGCGAAGCCTGTATTCCAAAACAGTATTCAAGTATGTAAAAATATTAATAACAATTGTTGAGTATAAAAGTAATAACAGTTAAGTAATGCTCTTTATAAATGGTCGAACGGACCATTAAAACTATTTTACTGATTCGTAGGCAGGCATCTATTTCAAGAATAAAATACGAATAATGATTGAAGTTAAATTGTTTGTTTTAAGAATCACCTTTTCTCTTTTTCAGCAATTCTGTCGGGTGTGAGGCTTCAGTACACTCCAAGGTGATTTAAATATTGACTCCAAATATTGTTAACAAAGCTATTATTTTTCTTCCCTTGAAACAGTTAAATTTCATTCAAAATTATTATCGGAACAATTTAAATTGGACGATAGAGTAGTAATGTTTTTTCACATTTCACTGGCGGCCGACGACAGTTTGATTGGTGCAAAATGTCGGGCAATCAGATTTGTTTATTTATCCGTGTGTAACTTAGAATCTAGCATGAAACATTTGAGTTTCGGATACTTTCCAATTGTGGGTCTATTTTTATGTTGTAAATACAGGTTCATTAACACCATTGAAAAGTGTTCAATTAAACTATTCTTGGCTGAAAAAGATCATTCAGTATAAATTATTCTGATTTGGGATATTACTATACATTCGGTATTTATGCTCCAGTTACGTACGATATACTCAATATTGCTCAGTAAGCTTCAAACATATTTTAAACACTTTATAATTAAAAAAATATTGAAAATCGAATGTGGGAACATAAGACCCACAGATGGGCCGTTTTATTTGGACCTAAATCCTAATCACATACCAGCGAAGTGTATGAATTGCATCAAAATAATGTTGTACGACACATGTAGCTCTTACATAAACTTCTGTTCTATGATATCACTGGAAACATAAACCAGTGGTTATCCAGCTTCCTTAGAGACATATATCAAAAGGAAGGTCTCGTAGATGGACGATCCTCTCCAGAAATCCAAACTATATCGGGAGTGCCTCAAGGAACAGTTCTTGGTCTTCTATTGTTCCTCGTTTATATGTATAAATGGACCCCCAGACAGTTGGTCCAATAGACCAAAAAATCTTACAAAAAGATTTACTACGTCTGGTAGAATGGAGCGACAAATGGATAATGAATTTTAACCCCGAGAAGTGAATGCAAAGTTCTACAAGTCACCAAAAAAGAGTAAATTTTATACAAAATCAATACTCAATAAAAGGCGAAACACTCAAGATTGTGAAATTTGCTAAATATTTGGAAGACACAATTAGTCACAACCTAAACTGGAACGATCATATCAATACGGTCACAAAACAGCTATTATAAATTGTGCGTTTTTTAAAAGTAACATTAACCCCATGAAAACAAGCATAACATTTACTTGTTACAATACACTATAATCCGACCAGCCATCGAGTATACAAGCACTGTAGGGAGTCCTTCCAAAGCAAAACTCAGGAAACAGCTGGAAGCAGAGCCGACCGGTTTGCCACTGGAGACTACCAAAGACGAAGTAGTGTTACAGAAATGATAAAAGGTCTCAAATGGGGGGACCTCGAGCAGCTATTGGTTGATACCATACAAATGAACAGTATTGACAGTATCAAATCGAGTCTTATGTCTTCATGAATATAATCGAAAGTATTGTATTAGTATTAGTATTATTATTATCCTACATTATTGAATGTGAATATATGCACGATAATGCCAGAAATGGTCTTGTTTAAAATTTTGTAAATTAATAAAAACCCGAATCACCTTATGCTTTTTTAAATCGATTTAAAAATTTAATATCATCCAATTTTGTGCATAATTATACTAAGCATATAAAAACTTTTATGATAAATGGCTAAATAGATAAAGAAATCGTTTAAAAACTACAGTTTCCATTGGAATGTAATAATATAAATAACCAAAATAGTGTTCCATTTAAGGTGTTATTGTCATTCAAGTGTTACCAATCAAAAAATAAAATTATACATATTTGATGAGTTTCACGATATACTTATTTATGATTGGCGTCAGAAACAAATCAGTGAAACATAATATAAATGATACTATCTATACTAAATATATATCAACACTTGGAAAGAACATTCTATGTTTTAAAATAATTGTAATTCTAAATTGTCATAAGATATAGAAGAAAAATATGATAATATTATAAATAATTGCAAGCTGTAAGCAAAGATGACCACATACATGATCTTGTACAAATGAAGTAGCATATATCGATTATTGTAAACTTGTACTTAATACGACGTACGTTCTCACCACCTGTTGTTCACAAATACTTTCAGAGTGAAGAAAACATAGACGAGGATACGTTAGTTGAAAATGGGTGTGAGACGCCCACAGCAAGTGCAACGCAGGTTAGTTTTCTATTTAATGCATTCATGAATACAGTAGGTACATGTTTAGGTCTAAAATTGTAAAACTAAACGATACATTTTAATAGTTGGGTTAATTAATTAATTAATGTTTAGCTTTATTTAATGTGAAGCAATGCCTGTATGCTTGCTTTACTTTATAGAAATAAATAGGCAATTTGTAAAAATGGCGTAACAATTTGAAGAAGTCAGACTGTGGCGAAAAATTAAGCTTCTTTCCAGATATTTATTAACCACGATGCAATCGACGATATTGATATATCTTAGATATAATATTTTAGAATTTAATTTCATAATTTAAAAAAAAGTGTACAGTAGTATCTAACAATAGTATAATTAAATGAGTTCTATAAAATACGATTTTATGTCATCCAATTCTGCTTTTATTTCGTTTGGGGTCATAATGGATTCATGTAATTAGCGTAATGCGTCTTAAAGAAATGTCACATAGTGTAGTTAAATTTATTTTATGATAAAAAGAATATTATATTATTAATGAATATTATTAAAAACACAATTTTATTAAATTTTACATATTGAATCGCAAATAGTATTTAGCATTTCAAAATTTTCGTTGTATAGGCGTTGTATTAAGCTGGCTACGTAACTGAATTAATTTTTAAGTATACATCTTATACATTTTATCGGTACATCGGCTGATAAGTCTGAATATATACTAAAACAATATTCATTTTGTGGCCAATATGTCGGTGGTCGGTTTATAAGGTGTACATATATATTTTTCATACCATTCAATTCTTGATAACTTGATGTAGTACATCTAATTTGGGTCTTAATAATATTCTATCTATTGTCTTAATGATGGTATAATTAATTTATTACTATATAAATTTCTTTTTAATTACTCGTTTTTCTGTCTTCATTTATTTATTATTCTTCTAATTATTCAAATTAGACGGATGTTTCCTAGCAGTCATGAAGCGAATCCTTCAAATGGCATAACACGTTCAACTGTGGGGCTCTACTAACCTCGGTGAGAAATAATTTATTATTTAATACTTTTGCATCGTTTAATTGATTGAATCGTCGATTTATTCTTATTATACTATTAAATCTAGTAGGTATTTAAACATATATTATCTTTAAAGCATTGAGTATACGTAGACCCATAGAAATGAGAGTTATACAGGTAGACACGGCATGGAATGATGACTCATTCAAATTCAGAGTGCGAGCGTCAACCCTCGTACTGTTTCGACCTTGTCAGGTCACTTCAGCCGCTCCAGCCCTCACACCTCATACTGTTTTGACCTTGTCAGGTCACTTCAGCTGCTGCAGCCCACACCCCTCGTACTATTTCGACCTTGTCAGGTCACTTCAGCCGCTCGAGCCCAAACACCTCGTACTGTTTCGACCTTGTCAGGTCACTTCAGCTGCTGCAACCCATACACCTCGTACTGTTTCGACCTTGTCAGGTCACTTCAGCTGCTGCAAACCACACACCTCGTACTTTTTCGACCTTGTCAGGTCACTTCAGCTGCTGCAGTCCACATCCCTCGTACTTTTTCGACCTTGCCACGTCACTTCAACTGCTTCAGCCTACTACCGTGACGTCGTACTGTTGCAAGACATACTTAACTTCCAATCCAGTTGTTTATCAGCTTTGGTCTTAAGGTATAGCATGTAAATGTCATTTGAAATAATTTGGTTGTTTGCTGTTGTTGTATTTTATAACAACTTACAAGAGGTGTGGGCTGCTGAAGAGATACAGTCGAAACAGTACTCTCCAACCCTTCCCGTATTGCTAGCAATATACGTCTGTGGTATGGAATGAACAAATCAAATTCATATTTCATAAATATATATTTTTCATATATATACATAGATGTACTGTTTATATTTGTGATTTTTAAAGAACGAAGTATAAAATATGATTTACTTAAATGAATCAGGACTTTAGGATAAGATTAATGGGAAACTATTATTTTTCTTATGTTGTACTGTTGTCTGAATGGTCCAAATAAATCTTAATAGTCCAAGTCCTGAATGTGTAGAATCTAAATGAGGTCACTGATATGTTTGTCCATCAATACACGAGAAGTATAGAAACATTATGCAAGAAAAATTATAAATAAGTTGTACTAATCGGTGTACTATCTTAAGATCGAATTTTAAACTGAGCGAAGATTAAAATCTTCAAATTAAGCGAAAATTAAGTTTAGCGAATTTTATATTGAGCAAAAATTGTTTAGTGACATTTAATAAAAGCGAACTTCAAACTGGGCCAACTTTAACCTGAGCGAAAGATGAAAGAAACCTTAAAATTGGTAAATCTTCGAATTAAGCTAATTTTAAATTGAACTAACATAAAATTAAGCGAACTTTGACCGAATTCTAATACAAATGCCCGGTTGTATACATATATATCACTCAAATTAAAGTTCGCCCAATTTAAAGTTCGATTAGTTAAAATATTTAAACTTCGTTCAATATAAAATTTTATATAAAAACAATTTTTGCTTAATGTATTGTTTTCACAGTTTAAATTTGTCTCAGTTTAATGTTCGCTAAATTTAAAATCCACTGTTATAAAATTCCACAGTAACATTCATGTATTACCCGATAGAACTTTGAAAAAAGCCCCTTACGTTTACTAACTGTTGACATGTTTACTTCTTTTATTTCAGACAAATTAGACTATGTCTAAGGAACTTGGTTCCCCTATATACTACATATTTAATGATTTACAAGGTATTTACAAATATATTCCTTTCAGAAGAACATATCATTGTGTTGGATAAATTAATTCAAAGTTGCTTTTGGCATTTATTACGGTAATCTACACTGTAACCCAAATATGGAGATTATTGTACTCTAATACACACGAAGATTCGCATATTCTGCATGAATTAGTATACCTATTGTGAGAAATCAATTAATATTAACAAATCTATGTATCTTACTAGCCTCACTTACAATAACTGAAATGATTTATGTATTTATGTATCTTATCGTATGCAGATTGTGCCTCAGTGATAATAATATGTAAATGATGATAATGTAAACTGTCGCACTACTGAACAAAAATGTACATATTATGTCTTTGTACGTATATGTATTATTTATTTACTCTTATTTACATATATTGGGTAATAAAAAACCTAGTAATGAGTAATTCTTTCCAAATTAATGCATATTTTGGGCTAAAGATTATAATCAAAATCATTGATTGAAAACCGCTACACAGTGGACAGTTTTCTTATGTAACCACGATTTGTACTTGAAGTGTGTTGTCGGTGTAATTTCAGTCTCTGGAAGTAATACTTCAATATGCGCAAATTCGTAATTCAAAATTCGTACCATAATTATTTATGTGTAATATTTAACAGCTGTGAAAACAGAACAGGTTTATCTAATTTGTTCAACGCATGATTGCCACTCCCAAATTCCTTCCGTTTTAAATTCGTGAAATAATAAGTAGTTCAATGATGTATCATCGGTTTCTTAAATATTATTACGTATGAAATACAGATTTTTCAATTATTTTATAACTATATAGATATATATTTACAAAATGTTCTGTCAAATGTGATTGTCCCTGTCATGGTTGTTAATTAGTCGTGACTAATTATGTCAAATACCATTTCGGTATTTATACATAGAAAGTTATTTATTGAATTTTGCATACTACTAATCAATTTGATCAATTTACTTGTGTTTATTTATTCGATAAGCTCGTATATTCTGATTGTAGCTGTATAATTATCCTGCAGAATTGTTATTTGTGAGTAAAGTTAAATTATGCGCAAAACGTAAAGCTCCTATTTAAAAATTAATCAATCTAAGAAACATGTAAGGGAGAATATTTATAATATATAATGTAGAATAATATATTTATGTTAAAATAATAAATGCAATTGTATATAAGTATTCAAGTAGAGTTTATGTTGCGGATAGGGTACATACACTACTCGTAATAATATGTACAAAATATAAATATATACGCATTTTCTGCACAGCGCTCGGTAAGTAAGTATTCCAATACTATATATAATGTGAGGTTTTCATGAAAGCAATATGGGTATAAGGAATTCGATCACAGTAAATATATACTGGCTGCTCACTTATCGATCAAATCTAAAACAAAGGAAGATCTTCATCTGTATATATATAACTGAACTTTGAACGTCAAAACGCTTTTACACTTAGGGTGGATTGCGCGAAGCGGTATTAGTTAATACCCGGAGTAAGGTTACTATACGTACCACCAGGCATAGTTACTACCATGGAGCAATAATACCAAGAGAGTTCACTTAGCACATTTGAATGTATACATCTATCAAACTTTATAGACAAGGTAATTCGACCATGTAGATTTCGAATTTAATTTAAAAAAATCGCCTCCCTGATTAATGGTAACATACTACTTTATTCCCATGTAAAGTGTTCAGTAGTATATTATTAATAAAAATCCATTTTCAATAAAATTTAAATAAGTCATTCAATCAAAACGAAAATAGTTATATTTAATAACATGTGCTATAAAATAGAAATAATAACGTCATATTAATATAAGATTGTAAAGAAGGCTCACTCTTTTGATTCAAGCGGATAATCAACCATTTTGAAACTGCACCAAAAATATAGAAATGTGGTCAGAATGTCAGCTACAATAATATGTAATTTATAAAAGTATAACTTAAATAATAAAAACGTTTTTCGATAGCAGCAAATAACAAGTTTTGCCTACATTATTTGGTATGCATAGCCAATATTGTACGGGCACTTTATTTCGTATTCCTACGGCTTAAAAGTAGGCAAAACTAGTTATTTACCGCTATAGAAAAACTTTTTTATTATTCAAGTTATACTCCTATAAATTACATATTATTGAAGCTCTAATTAAGGTGAACATTTCTATCTTTTTACTTTTCATATCAGTACTTTATGTCATGTACATTTTCTAGTTTGAAATTCGATCTTTTATACTGTTTTAGAATGTAAATTACCATCGCTTTGGTGAGAATATAAAATGGCGAACTTTGAATATTTAAACAAACATATTTACGCTTTTTTGACAGAGTGACTCTCTTGGTATTATTACTCTATGATTATACTGATCTATTTTTATACGTATCTCTATAACGTAATGTTTAATTTGGTATATACAGATATAGTATATTGGTTATAGTAGGTATCATAGATATTGTATACTCTTACTACACCATTACTGTATAATATTAGTATACAATATTATCTATGGTAGGTATGCACTAAATTAATCACTGTCTTATTTACACCGTTTTACAGGAGTGCTGACAGCGCTCTAAAGTTTATGGAATAAGCTTTGTGTGGCGGAACAAAAGGTATTATAATAGAGGTAGATTTAACACGTACACCCGTATAACGGCATTAGTATACTCAAGAAGGATCCTTAACTAAACGTTCAACAGCAATAAAACGATCAACGCATCGATAACATCAGAAATTCATCTGCTAACCTTCACGCCATGGCAAATTCCCTAAAAGATGACACTCAGAATTTGTCAAAATTCCACCTGGGTTTTGGCATAGTGCACATTTCCTTAGCTATCACCGGAATCGTTCTTGAGGTGACTTCGCTGATTTTGTATCCAGGAATGGTTCCGGGAGCAAGTGGAATTTGGTGTGGACTCCCGCTTCTCATAGCCGGTATTCTTCAGCTACTGATCCGTCGTCAAGGGAATGATGTCCCCACCGCCAACAGGAGCCTTATTCGAGGCTCGTTTGGGCTGGAAATCTTCTGTCTACTGCTCTGCCTCGGAGGAATGACCAGCTCAACATGGGAGATTGTGGACAATCTTAGGACTGGCATGAACCATTACTATGACACAGAGGGGAGGCTTCATGGCTACACGAATCAGGAAGTCCCGGGCAAATTCTACAACTGCATGAAAGCAATCCTCGTGAATGGGATCTGCGCTTTGGCTTTCAGTACACTTACGATTTCTGTGTGGTTAACTAAGTGTTATGCTGGTGGTGAGTTCTATTGCAAGCCTCCTCAAAATGTGAATGAAAGGACTAATGTGTATGACAACGACATTAATGCGTATGAAATGACAGAATGATGTGTATGATGGAGCATTTCAAGATACGACCGCAAGAAGTAGAAACCCAGACGACGCTTTGCCTGAGATTGAGCCTGCTGAGGTCTATGAAACATGTACTTGAATATGTGCTTGGGGTTCCAAAAAATTCAAATTATCAAAGTCCTCTTTATTAAGATTAATTTTCAGGTATATACATTTTCCTGTAGTCATTCACTTTTGCTCAATGTACATTTCAACTTTTTGTTATTTCTTAGTGTGTGATTTTATTTCATAATATTACATGTGCTCGTTTCATGATAAATATCTACGATATGTAGAAAAGTACTTTTTCTACAGCCAGCTATGCGTATATAAATATACTTTTTGTTTTACTACACATACGCCCTTGAAATAGTTGAAAACAACTGCGACTATCAGAATCATCAGAAAATGTTACTCTTACTATCTCGATAATGTTTCTATAGCTGTATATTTGGACTCAGGTAAATATATAATTAAAAATGTAAATTTGTTATTAAATTTATTCCCCTTGTAATATATATAGCGTAATAATTATTTAAATAAATTCAGTAATTTTTTCATATAATGATGTACGTTTTTAAGTCGATTACGTCATTTGAAAAATATACAGATTTGTGTGTGTAAAATTTTGTAATTTATGTAAACGAGCCCATTACGGTACGTTTTAATTGGCTTGATCTCATACATATTAACTCCGCCAGTAATCTTGGTGTGCCTTTCGACTCTTCTCTTTCCTTCCATGATCATATCGCAGACATTTGTAAATCTAGCTACTTTTGGATACGTCAGATGAGGAGTATTTCTCGTTTTCTGCCCAATGACTGCACACAATATCTTGTCTCAACTCGATTTTGTATAGTATTCTAATAAATCTTCCTAAAAATGTACTACAACAACTACAACGTGCGAAAAACTCTGCTGCAAGACTTGTGGCTAGTAAACCTTGGCTTACTCCATCTGCTCCACTCCTAAAACAATTACATTGGCTTCCTATTACAAAACGAATTCAGTTTAAAATCTTGCTATTAACCGTACCATCAACAAAACTGCACCAATATATATTCAGCGGCTAATAAAAATCAATATCCCTGGCCTGGTCGTACTACAAGGCAATCGAGTATTACTACACTTACTCAAAACCTTCACAGAACTCGGCGTCATGGGCACCGTGCTTTTTCAGTCACCGCCCCACAGTTATGGAATTCTCTCCCTCGTGAGCTTAGGGACATCAACGATTTAGAAAATTGAAAATTGAAAGCTGAACTCAAAACGTATTTCTTTGTGTAATTTTATATTTTCTGTTTATTTATTTGTAATTATTAAAATGTAAATTTCTTGTCTAAGCGCTACTGTCAATATATATATAAATATTGTCAATATACAAAAATTATTATAATTAATACTTAAAACCAATGGCTTAGGTACTAAAAATAATACTAATTTTCTTATATTTTTGGGAAATATTTTTTATATTATGAATTTATAAAATTCTATTAAATCACAATTTACATTTTCAATATATCTAATATTTTATTGAGGAAATTATCTATCTCACAAAACTGAATTATAATTACATTTTACAAATATTAAATCTTATCAAATTGTATGATAAATTAATAATTTATAATAATATCAACACATCTCTAATTATGAATATTCACAAGATTTTAGTACATAAAATTGTCATTTACTTTTTATTTTATGTACAGGTACCTACATAACCTTATTTTAATGTCTTTATTTCATTATGGACCTACCTAACCTGATTTTTTAAATATACATATTATTATTAGCCAAAAATGGCAAAAAATGTGTTAGCTCATATCATAAAAGAATTGAAATAAGCGTAAAATGTGT
>JAYRBW010073939.1:0-25651 GCA_036023295.1 Invenusta paracnida
GCCTGATATTGGCCGAAACCGGTTCTGCGCTGTTCTGACTACTTCTGTACTGGCTCTGCATAGTAGTTATATCTTATCTTGTATGAATTTATAAATCGACTATAAATCTATGAAATACATATTTTGAATAAACATAAAAGCATATCAGTTAATCATATTTAACGAACCTTATATTAATTTAACATGTAATTAGTATTGATGAAAACGTTTACCATTGTATTAATTACGTGATGGTTTTAGAAATTCATAAATATTTATTATTACGGTTCTTATTATTACAATATTACAAGCCAAGCAAATTATGTACATATGGAAAATATGCATAATGTTTGAGCTATATGGTAAGATGTCATGGTCTGAAACTGATTAGATAAATTGGTTCGAGGCCAAGTTTTTCAGGTGTTGTATCGCACCCCGCTGATTGACTGGTTTGGAGTCAAGCAGAAGTCTCTCTCTATATGGGTGAGAGTGCTTCTTTATCCTCGGCGTAAAGGCTCTTAAGGCTTCCAGGTAAGGACGTGTTGATGGGTTTGTGGGCAGTATAATGCTCCACTTTATCACTTACCCAATAGGACTTAGTCTCATTTTTCAAGGCAAAAACTAGGAGAAGTTAAAGGGCATCTTTCATATCCTTGTTTGTATATGGGGAGTACTGCTCTGAGGAGATGTGCGTGTGTATGGCGTTTATTTCACGTTCCAAACTAGCCGTCAGTGTCCATGTCAGACCAGTGCGTTGTATAAGCGGACAAAAGTTTTGCTGAATTATGTAAAAAGTTTAGCAATTAGTGTAACTGAGAGAACACATATATCTATATAAATATCTTATAAATAAATCACATGCTCACATATACAGTAAATAGAAAAACCTTAATTTGTATGCATTTTCCAAATGAATAAATAAATATAGAAGCAGATATAAGTAAATAAATGAGATAAAAAATGAATTCTAATATACTTACGGTGATGTAATTACGGCAATAACTTACTGTAATGCAGCAGTAAGTTATATGATAATGGAATCTTCTTTGCAATTTGACCGAACTTGGATGGTAAAGCGGTTAAGTAATGTTCGCACTAGTTCTCACTGTATTCGTGAGGACCTTGGCTCGATACTTTGCATGTCACTGATTAGTTCCGTAAACATCAAAACGCATCTGGCATTTGAGTATTCTGTGATTGAAAAAAAAATTATTTTATAAATATACATTAAAAAATTCTAAATTGTTTTTGAATATCTAAAAAATGTTAAATTTCATTAAATGAAGAGTGGAATTTTAACCATATTAATGTAATACTTAATGATTATCAAAATGGCATATTGTGTAAGTCTGGCAATTAAAAATATCTACCTACATATATCTAAAAAAACTAACACTGCAATATATTATAATCATTTTTTAACGTAAATATTATATAAGCTAGGAAGTTAAACCACTTTACTTTGTTAATATAATTGAATTTTATAAAATGTTATAATGATGATTTGTCTTTACGTAATCAGTAAAATACAGTCAGGCAAATTCAGACCTGAAAATATAAAAAGGCAAATCTAATCGAAATGATATTAGCGATCGTGATCACCTACAGAATATTACATAAATATAATGTACGCAAATTTTAATTTCGTGCTAATTTGAAATATTTATTTTTAATTTGTTTGTGGCATTTTTAACAGATTCAATATCTTAAGATGTATACCATATAACAATGTGGTCAATTTCAATATAGTTCTAATATATGAGACGTATACTCATAATATTTAAGCAATTAAACGAAGAAATAGTATGTCTTCAATACTTCTCAAATTCTATTTAAAAATACTTCAACACAGTGTGCATAATCTATTTTTCTAACAACAAACTTGCGTATAAAACATACTGACAGTGTGTGATATAGAGGAACTGGTCAATAGAATGTTTGAATTCTTGAGTTTCACACAAAAAGCGTTTGAACCACCCTTAAAAAATTAGCGAATTCCAGCTTGTCGCAATACTGTATTCTAAAATGTATTCTATTACGCTAGTTTTCAACAATTCAGAGACCGCGGTGTTGTGTTTAGGTGTACTGCATAATAGTGCCTACTGCATACATTTATACAAAGTTATGCGTACGCCCCCTTGATCATATACTAGTCGGAGAACCTAATTGATTTCACGGAAGATTTGAACAGGAAGAGAGCTAGAGCCTCTACTGCAAATGTATTGTACCTCTGTCTGAGGTGTAGTACCCTACCTATGCGCAACAGAGGAATCTTGTCAAGAGGAAGGCTACAGCCCATTCACGTTCTATTGACAGTAAATACAGAAAGACTGTCATGTATTCTCTAACTGCATGCGCACATTCAATACATATTCTACACGACATCGTGAATGAAAAATGTATTGTGAATACATACTTGTGTACAAGCTGCTATTGTGTCAACTAATACTAGTAGTATGTTATATGTATAGCTGTGTAATGCATATAATATTATTGTCAGGAGAAAGTATTTATGTACGTGGAGAATAGATGTGTTCGCTCAATGGGGTGTATAATTGAATTACTTCATGTCTTGGTAAACTAGAACATCAATGTAAACATATTTTAAAAGACTGTACACACACAAATACTCGTATTGACATAATCTACACTACATTAAAATCCAGCATGATTTACAAATATTATATAAATATATTGTTCAGACTTTGTGTAATACTTTATTTGAAATTATATACAATTTTACATTAAAAATTCATTGATACTGTATCTATGTATTTCTTATCTAGATCGATGAGCCATATTGGTAGATGTCCGGACCGTGAAAAAATAGGAATATTTTATGCATATCGCTTAAAACTCAACATTTTCCGTTATCCAGGTAGCTATCAAAAAAATAATTTCACTGCTAGAATTCCAATCATAAACATTATTCATATTATAGTAATCATTTCTTGAATAAGTATGCCTGGATCAAGAAGAGTTTGATATTTTTGTTACACGTCATCTACCAAAAGGCTGGGTGAACTGAGAAAATAGATACATTTTATATTAAGTAACATGACACTTAAGTTGCGCGTGCTCGTCTCGCTTTGCCATTTTGGATTTTTTTGTATTTTTGAATTTTTTTGTATTTTTGAAACGGATACTGATTTAAGTGTAAAGCAGAGTAGTCTATCAATTTAGAGAAATGTATTCCTGAATTCATATATATATATATGTATATATTTCAAAAATTCGCTCAGTGTGTTAGAAATTTTGTTATATTTATCTATTTATTCGATTCAATATATTTTTCATGGTATATCCTTGAATTAAAAAAGTATTTCAATCTATATTAGACTAGACAATATTCAGATCAAAATTGGAAAATATAAATGATATAATTGATGTTATAAACATATTTTAAATGTATATATGTGTGTGTGGGCATGACCTGCAATATACATATATTCAACCAATTTTGATATTATTATTTAAACTTTAAAGGCGCAAATTTGTGAAACAAAACTATTGTTTTCCTATAAGTTAAAAAGGGAATACAATATATTAAGGTGAAATATAAATAGAAACTTAACTTAACTTAAAGACATAATATGACTAAATTTAATCGTATCTAATCGCAAATAAATTCAACCGTTTTCGAAATCTAACAATTTTTAAAAACTCGTTATCTTAATGAAATTTAAAATTAGTACGTGGATATATAATTATGGAGTATAATTTAGTATGTAATATACATACATAAACATTTTTGCAATGAATTATTTTTAATTAAATGGGTAAATTTGAGAATTATCAACATATTTTTAAATTGCAAAATAACTTTTTAAATATTATAATAATAATAATACATTTCTACAAAAAAAATCATTTAAAATCTATGACATTTATTTATAACATCAAATCAATAAAATGAATTAAGCCACTATATACGTATACATACATACATGTGTATATGACTTGTAATTGTATGTTTGAGTCTCCAGCCTTAAGCCTATAGTAATCAGGTGATAATTTAATACACGCATCGGATCATTTAAAGAAAAATTATATTGTATGCAGGGTTTCCATTAGTTTTTAATTATCAGAAATATTAATATTTCAATTATTCCTCAGGTTGTATTTGATAAAACGATTTTTTAAATTTTATATGAACTGGAGTTATAATACTAATACATGAAGACATACTATTTATACATAATAAAGACACTAAAGATATGTTTTAAATGTTCACATTCGATAAAAGCATTTTCCTGTTAACCACTTAACTCTTCTTTGAAGATATACTACATGTATTTAAAACTGTCTTTATACCTAGCCGATTAAAAATGTATAGTGGTTCTAAATTCTCAACAAAAAACATATACAGCCGTCAGTTTGATGAAAGGTAAGACATATTTTATCCTGATTTTTTAGTTAAAAGTTAAACATTTCAAACTGTCGTTATAAATAAGCCATAAAAATTTCTGTCTACCTAAATAGTATATAGCCAAATAATTATATAGGAAAAATAAATCTGGCTATATGTAAAGGTATATAAAATATTTTATCTCGCAGCTTTCTCGGGCAAGTTTTAAATTCAGAAATCCAGTCTACTAGTGAGTTGGAAAAATCTTTCACTGCCAGAAAATATTGGAAGACCGTCTGTCAAATTAAGAGTGGATCTAGAAGCCAGGGAAAAGTAAAAAGAGAGAAAACTCCGATGGCATCCGTTTAATAAGATATGGGCGCGTTCACGTCTTTTACTAAATATACTCTCATGCATGTAATAATATCATTCGTTCCGTTTACGACAATAGTATGTATCTGTATATATGTCATCAGCTACGTTGACTCAATTAATACTCACACAAAATTATACACATAAACTTTCGTTGTGATCCGAATTTCTTGCGTCCCCAAAAGAATAGTTGAGGGTGGAGCTTAAGAGACAGAGTGAGCTTAAATATATAAAGACAAATTTGGGGATAGGAAAATACAAAGAGGAGAGAGATAGAGCGTAAAACAGAGATATTCTAACTTAACCTAGTAAAATTCTATCATTTCCAACTAGTCTAGAAACTAAAACTATGTGACTCGGTGAGAGAAAATACGCTTCCCACGAACGGATCGTTGAGTTTCGAACCCCGAGGTTACAAGTTCGAATCCCAGGAGGCAGTAAGAAGGAACAAGTGCACTCAGCTCGCTTGTAGGCGCGCCATTATCGAAATTGATTTTGCTCAAGAATTTTAGGAAGTTTTCCTTTAGATTTATATATATTCAAAAGAGAGTGTTAATGTGCCATAGAATTTTATGTATCCCCTTCTCTTCCAAGTTTCATTATTACTATTCTCTCAATCTCGCATCCTATCTTCTTAACCATTTTCATAAATGAAGGAAGAACTGATAAACGACCAAAGAAGGATGGAATTCTGATGGCAGAAATACAAATTAATATTGACAGATGAATCTATATAGCCCAAAACTTTTTAGTTTCTTGGTTGAATAAACAGAAATATAAATCTATACATCAAAATGTTTAGAATATGTGCACGCCAAGATGTTGTTATTAATTATTTCAAAAATGAGAATCAATGTTGAGAAAAAACTGTATAAAATGTCATATACCTACTTAAAATTTTGAAATTGTATAAAATTATAACATTGAGTGAAACTAATTATGTATAAAATTTTTATACATTTAAATATTGGTTGATTATCTACAAGACTACTTTTTCTAATGGAACATCTTTCTATGCAACAGTAAAAATATGTGACGGTGGAAAATTGATCAAGTATGTATGACATTATTTCTGACTGAATTACGATGTAATTTTTAAAACTTTGTTAAATGCACTTTGTACGTCATAAATGTAACAATAAAAAATCCCGCTTGTCTTAGGTTGAAAAATTATTTTGTATGCGTCTTTTTATTGGCGATCAGAAAAAGGATAGAAAATGATTTATTTTAGGTAATTAGTCAAAAGCCTACATTCTTGTTTATTCGTTCATACAATGGACGATTTTCGCAATCTTCAATATCTGTACGTCGTCACACTCGATTTACAATAATTTAGAATATAAATATATCAAACGTTTATGACCTTAACTATACAAATCTGGGAAGCATCTTAAATGGAAATATTTATTATATTTATTGTGGCTGTTCTACGCTTTGAAATATTTCAGTAGAAACGTTATATAAAAACAAGTAGAAACAATTTTTGAATTAAATTAAACTGTGCAGTTGATGGTTTGACTGTTTCTATGATGAAACACAAAGCATACAAGAATAAAATAATAAATGTAAAATAACATAATAATTCAAAAATATAGGATTACCCAATTTTTTAGGCACTTATTTTACAATAAAATATTGCAACTAAAAGTAATATTTCATTATTTTATACGTGGTTAAATGTTATAGAATTAGTTTACTTCTCATAAAAAGTACAGTAAGTACAGTAACATTTAGTGACCAACATTATAAATTTATACATATATTACGCATTATTTGTGAGGTAGAGTAAACAAAATATATTAAAGCGTAGATTTACTTATTGTTTATATATACATATATAGTTAGGATTTCTTAAGAATTATGCATGTATAATATGCATAAACAAATTACAATATACTAATGTCGGTTAGATCAAAGACATTAATACATTTATCGTGAGCTACGAATAGATGCTATCTATTGACTGTTAGTAATACATTAAAAAAGAATGCAGTCCTTTATATTATACGCCATATAATTAATATTTAGATACATAATTTATCTACACACGTACGATGCAGAAATCGTATACTACTTATTTTGCGAATACAAATTATATGGTCGAACTTTCCGTATATAATTTTGAATATTGTAAGGCAATTTCGGTAGTAGACGTACATATATATTAGAATGTGAATTCTATAAACCATTACATATTAGGTGAATAAAAATCAAATATTATACTGTTTGAAGAAAAATGTTTTCCCATGTATCAAAATTGTTCAGTAAGTTCTCAATATTATCTTTCATAGTTGTAATGAGAAATCTATTATTTACAACTAAATAGTAAAACAATGTAATGATTTAGTCATTTTCAAGGTTAATATTTAAAAGTAACAAGTATTCAACAAGTTCATTTTCAACAAGTTAGATCAGAACTTTGTCCCTAAAAATCCCAAATTGATATTAAAATTGATAGTGGTAACCATGATGCGTTATGCTTTGAATTATGAAAATTTTATAATTATTATTTCACAAGAAAGAAAATTTTTATGAATATTGTATAATATTCTACTTATATGTTAAATATATTTTTTATATTGCAAAACATTGATTTATTTATATTTTTACAGTTTATTTGTTAGTTATAATTTAATGTTGTGTTACAATATATTAAATGCACTATTTGCATGTTCAATTTATATTATAATAATATCTGACAATGGAAGAAAATACATGTATTCATTGAATAAGTTGTTTTATAAAATGTATTTTTTATATTTAAAAAATAAAATATCTATACAGTTACAAGTATAAGATCTTGCCAAACAAATAAGTAAAAGAACAATAGCTATTTAAATAAATGCAAATAAATTGATTTTAATTATCGCTTAGTAATTTTTCATATTTAGATCCTTTCATATTTAGGTTCAAATTATTTTAAGTAAGAGAGACTACTTTATATTATACACCTACAGTACTAATGATATTAAGAGAAACATTCTCTTATGGATAATAATAAATGTGCTTTATTAAAAAAAATTATATATCATTACCCAAAAAACCTAAACAATGAAGTTACACGAATCTTCTCTATTAAATAATCGAAAATTTGATGTATTACAAATAAAATTAAAATATTACTTTTATAACGAAAGTTGTTGCATTGGTAAAATTTTAATTATAAAATTAACATATCATTAATTATACTGAAAACATCAGATCGATTGGGTAATAAAAGTATATAAATTTATTTCAAAACATTTTTTCATAATAATTATCATGTATATAAAAAGAATACAAATACAAAGAAATAAAAATATAATGTTCAAAGATAATATGCACTAAATATGTGGATATCGAAGCAAAAGAAATGTTTGAAATACATTGTCCTAGCATGCATAATATGTACATAGATTACGTATAAAATATACGGGAAAGGTAAGATAAAGAATAATAACATTTACGTGTAGATAAATATGACATTTATACCCGTGTATAATATTCTACTTTTTACATTTATTATATATTTTCATATATTTATGTAATTTTCATTTTTATTAAATTGAAAATTTGATGATTTACTATTCTTATTTTTGTAATTAATATATACTCCCAAATGATTTGCTTTTTCTGTGATTTTTTAAAGAATTTGGAATATACCTTTTCGTTTTTTATACCTGTTGATTTTCGTATCCAAAGTAATATTTTGAAAGAAATTTGGTACTTTAAATGAAATAAAACTGTTATCTCATTTATTATTATACATAGGGTTTTTATAGGCTTTATGTAAAACGGGCACACTGACTATTTAACCTTATAATGATAAAATTCATTAAATATTTCTTTTACAATGTTTAAATAAAAATAAAAATATATGTAGTAAACTGTGTGTGTAAATGTAGATTTTCATAGATTGGTTCATTTCTATCTTTTTGAATGAACAACATTAATAAAAAACAAAATATGTGACGCGCTATATTCTGAATATAATTTTGTTTAATATAACTAAGGGTATGCAGGCTCATCGTAGGAAATTGCACTACGACAAGTTAGTGATATGCAATAAAAATTAATATATTAGTACACTTTTCATCTCATACATGCGTCCGTTCCTTCCTTTTCAGATCGGCTCATAGCTGACCCGAATCTTCTGCTCCGACGCAAAGCTGAAAAGAGTTTTTCCCTCCGTCTTAATATGTAACACGTTATCCTCAACATAAGCCACATCCTTGGAGTAGGCGTGACGCTGGCTCTTGAATATCGTCGCAATGTTCCCTTCCATTTGGGTAACAAAGCTGTTGTTGTCCCGGGGGTTAGTCAGTACTACTTCCACTGTCCCATTCGCCTCCGTATTCACTTTGAATGTATTCTCCAGCTGATTCTGCTCCACCGCGAGCTCTGCCACGGCACGCTGGCCCTCCGGCACGGAAATTGTCGAATCTGCGCCCCAGGTGATTGTCTCTGTGTTGCTTTGGGTCTGCGTCCGGGAGAGTGAGTAGTTGTACTCGAATCCGGTGCTCATTGAGAATATCTCCGCGGGAAGCTTAATCCCTACCTCCATTTTGACTCCCAGAGAGTATCCAGTCTGTAGCTGGATCTCCATTACAGATGTTGTGTTGCGTTCGACGTGGAAGCTGTACTGTTGTTCACGGTTACTTTCGTTAGCGAATTTGGTCTTGAATAGGACATTGCAAGTGGGAACATCGGAAGCCTGAACTTTTTGAAGCTCACTGTATATGATGGGTTGCTTGTTGAATGAGACTCCATCCCAGTTAATTCGGAGCATAAGCTCCTCAAATTTTGGCTTTTTGCTGTTTACCTCATACATCTGTTTGGCCCAGGCCTTCACAATTGTTTCAAGATTGAGAATATTGAAATCCTGATGTCCGCCAGACATGATTGATAGATAATAATTAATGTTCAAATAATTAGATTAAACTATGTCCGAATAATCTTAGCGAGTCTACTGCTATTCTACAACAAAAAGTACGCTTCAGATAAATAAATTGAAAACTTGCAAGTTGCGATTGTCTATTTAAACCCATTCACTCGATGACGTAAAATTTTCAGTTCATTTTCAGCTCTTATGATTGGTCTAGAAGTGCATACTCAATGCTGTTGAAATATATTACATTGGATAAAAAGAAATTTTCCTCAATAATATAGTCATGCGATCGATGTGTTAAAATGAATGCATAACATTTTAGAAGCTAAATATATTAATAATTTAATAAAACCTATTTGTATTAGATAGACCCAAACCAACTTGCTTAAGCAACAGAAATTTTTTGATAATGATATCAAGTTTAAAATACTTATGCCTTTAATTTCATATGTATTATTATTATTTTTTTCCTTTTCTGCCTATTTTAGGAAGGAATATTAAGCGAATAAGGTTTCTAATATAGGTATACTCAATTTTTTTGTGTTTTTCATTTATATATATCAAAAATTGTCCTAGCCCGATTGCGATTTCTATAGTTAACTATGCGGGTCCAGTCGTTTAGTTTGCTTATAAACTAGAATTATATCTTTTAGCAGTATTACAAACATAAATTTTGTAAGCTAAATTGTTGATACTTGTACTATATTTTGTAACAATACGAATGTTGTGAGCTACTAAAGTGAGATTTAAAAAAGTTGAATTATCGCTGTCAAACTTTCCTCGAACTGCGAGTAATATGCGCTATAGTTATCTTAAATTAACAATTTATATATTTTTCTTTTTCAATTATACTTAAATTTCTCAATTTTTAAGGTGTGTAGAAGTTTTGTTAATATATTAATGAAATTGCATAATATCATACTTTTTATATGCATAAATTTTTAAAAGAACAACATAAAAATTGTTTTATAGATATTAAATTTAGTTTTATACACCTATATTATTTTAGGATAATTTAGTAGATAAAAATATGCAGATATCTTAAAATTTGATTGTGTATATATCTATATTATATGTGTAGGTCGTATTATTGTATAAAAATCTTTGAATATTATTATATTGCGTTATGCAACCATTTTGAAAAATTATGTGCAACTTTGACCGGTATATCCTAAGTGATGAAGGAATCCAAACCGTGTATGAAAATGCTTTCAGAATAATATTTTAAAACTTTTCCAAGAAGTAGATAATAATTTGTCAATATCAATCACACGAATAAATGTCAAGCTTAATCAAAATAACCAACAGTTTGTATCGAGATTCATTTCTTAACAGGAATGTACCATGAATGCAGTAAGCCTTTATAAGTAAGCATCTCAACCAAATTGTACGTATGTAAAATCCAATGAAATGAAACTTTTGATGGAAAGATTTGTAGTTTGGACTGAAATAATCTCGAAGATTTACGTAAGATTTTTGTTATATCGACTTCTTATTATTTCACAAGCAAATACGAGAATATTTGATATTTCATGTAACATTTTAAATGTGATATTTATTATTTGACATTTTCACTGAAATATATATTTCTTCCATCTTGTTGGCACTGATGAGAAATCAGTTCTGGCTTTATTTTATGGTTAAAGTATTATAATAATTTAGATAGGAATTACAAAAATTGTTTAGTAAATTATCCTTCACTATATTTTTAAAACCACAATTTTAGCATTATAATCTTAGAATTGCGCTTACTAGATAAATCCCAAATTTATAGGCCATGAAGAAACTATGACATAAATTTACATATGGCAGGCAGATTTTTTAAAATTTAAATTCTGAGGTTAAACAATTAGATATCAACATAACATTTTCAGAGATATCTAAGATGTTTTTATATTTCATAGAAATGTATCAATCTATAATGATGTAACCGTATATGCTTTCATGGAAATAGTAAGCACTTATTAACCACCCACCCCCCTCCTTACCTTCTACATATTTTCTTTTCAGTAAGTACTATGGAAAGAAAACGACAACAAATAAGAATATGAAAAGACGTATGTACATTGTCCAAAATTAACATTACGGGTTCGCAAAATTAGATTTAAATTCTAAAAAGTTATCGCTTGTCAATGAAGAAATTCATGTATTAAAAGCATAAAACGAAATGAAAAGAAGGAAAGAAAAGAAATCCAGAGTATGAAAACATGAGCCTATTATTAATAATTTGACTTTTGTTTTGCAATATCTATAAAATTTATATAAATGATTTCCCCAGTTTTAAATAATATACAATAATTGACAATTTGCAGCAAAATATTTTTTATTAAGATAATTTAACCGCAGCAAATAAATGTATAGAACCAATAATTAAATGGCATAAGTAGGAATATAATATAACTAATGCATATATTATATATACTCACAAAATCTAAAATAATATCTCACATGTGAAAGAGATACAGCATTTAAATACAAAAATTAGGAAATAATTTATACAGTTTAAAACTTATTTTTTCAGAAAAAAATTGGCAACTGTTCAATTGCTACGAGTTAACAAAAAATATTGATATGTATCGCATGTGGTATGCCATTAGGATGAAAGGACGGAGTATAGAAATTACATTTATTACATATAAAACAATATATGTTCAACAGAAAACGGTTTAGCCTGGTGTTTAGTGTATGTCGTTAAGGAGATAATGTACTGTCAAAGGTTATGGTGGAGCTGATACTAAACCTGCAGGACCTTGACCTAGTTGTTGTCCACCAACGGTGCTCTGAAGTGGCTTAAAGCCGAGTTCTTCAACCGGAATGCCGAATTGTTTCAATTTGGCCTCGTAGGTTTGTAGAAGGTCGTTGTGTGCCTAAAAAAAACAGACAAATCTGTATAAAAGCATCTATTTCGCAAAAATATTTGTATATCTTTAAATTAGTATACTACTATTATTATTTATCAGTAGTAAAATAAAAGAATATCTATAAACAATTTTAAGATACAAAAATTAGTATAGGGATTAAATCTGCCAATAAAGCGTATTTTGAATTTCAAAAGATTTTTCATAGATACTCGTACATTTTGGTTTGTTACTTAATTTTTTCATAAATTCTATTCTATACTATATTATGACTAATTAAATAGCGAAAAAATATATATATTTTACATTAAAATTTGTAACAATTAACATCATTATACTATTTAAAAAATTTCGCACAAAAATGATATATAAATTAATTTTGTTGTAATACAGATGAATTATTTATATAAATTGACTTACATTTATAATTTAATCTATCTTAAAAAAACAAATCACAACGGATTTGGGCATTAATTTGTAATATTAAGAATACTTTATTATGAAATTGCGTTTTCACAAATTAAATAAGGATTAAACTTAAAAGGAGAATTAAAATTAATAGAAATAGGTATAATTTCTTATTTTTTCATTAAAATTTAAAATTATAGCATCTAGCGCAAGTTGATTGCCATATGCTTTCTTTTTTAATAAAATTAAATAAAAATTAAATATAACCAAACAAAACTTTAAAACTATATAATTGAAAACAAATCATACTTCATCAACGTCGAAGTTGCTGTAAACATTTTTAAAATGTTAGAATTGGCATGCAAAGAGGATGAGAATTTAATATTCCAATAATAAATACATATCTGCATAACTTGCTACAATCCCAATTTTTAATCCCATACCTTGCAAACCCGTGCCAGTTCGTATTGCAGATCTTTAATTGCACTATTCTTCGAATCCAGTACATCCTGCAATTTAAATGTGAAAATAAATTAAAAAAAGGTTAAACTTATGACTACACACTTTCAAAAATAAATAAAGAACATGGCATAGATATTCTGCTCGCTTTTAAGTTTATTTCGAAATTTTTAATCTCACATAATAATCATATTATCTACGAAATACATGAAATGATGTACGCTATACCCACTATCTAAAAAGTAATGCAGCTATGACAATTCGATATTCCTACTGGGATCTGAGTAGTATTATTTAAGAAGTTATATTTGATTGTATCACTTCGTTCATTCATAATTTATTTTTAGTGACATATGAAAAAATGCAGACAGTTCTAAGTATGGCAAGTTGACATATTACTAATAAATAAAAGATGTAACCTCAAAAGAATCAGTGCAAAACGGTCTAGCTTTTTTAACTAGTTTGAATGTTTCAGGTTATCTTTAATAACATATTATGTTTGAAAGTTATTCTCTCAAAGTAAAACATAATAATATTAAAAGAATAAGTATTTTAATATTAAATAATTTAACCCGTTTAACACTCTTTGCGTTTAGTGATAATCATATAAATTAATAACTTGTAACGCTTGTCAGTGCCTTTTTATGTGCCATTTGAAGAGAATACTGAATGATATAAGTCATAAATGGAAAAAATTATTAAATAAATGATTACATCATCATTACATCAGTATCCGACAGCATTTCTTTATACATAAATACAATGTGCAAAATATTATTGTTCCTAGTCCAATTGAAACAGTAGTACATTATAAGGATAACATAATGCGGACGATGAATGCAGAACTGAAACGGTCTTTAGATGTATTTTCCACACAAGACATTTTAGAGCAGGTTTCAAGATTCACTGGTCTGACAGGCCATATTATCAGGTCGGAATATACTGCCATAAGAAGAGGGAAAACTATATGGAAGATGGACGCTTACCTCAAGTTTCCGTGTGATAATAGTTATAGCAGCGGGATCAAGATTGCTCGCTGAAAGAACCTCGTTCAGCTGTGCGTCCTTCTTTTCCAGAGTGTCACCGAGAGCCGTCAACTTCCGTTCCAACAGGATGTTCTTAAGACCGCTCTTCTGCTGCACCTCGTGGATGGCCTTCACGAACTTATGGTACAGGTCATTGCGTTCCTTCTCCGTCTGAGAGGCCGAGCCAAGGTCAGAAGGGAAAGTGATTACGTGAGTATCTTGATTGGATAGTTTGTTTTAGAATGTCACTTTCATTTAAATATGGAAATGTTTATATTATATGTAAATACATTTATCTAATTTAAAAAAATAATTCTTTTGAATTAAGAAAAAAGTTAATTTTCTGATAAAAAAGAGTAAAACTAACTAAACTTACTAAATGATCAAGGCCACTATTCATAGAAATAATGCAAAATACTTTAATCAATAAAACTCCGACACATTAGGTGATAGTTTCTATTTAAAATGAAATATTGATTACTAATAAAAAGGTCAGGAGAACACAATAATACATTTTACAACAGAAATATTTCTTCTCAAAATAGTAGTATAGTTATAATTTTAATGAAAAAAAATCAACAATTAAATTCGAGTGAATAAAAACACCTTTTAAATATTATGACGGCATAAATGACAGTTGTCCCCGTGTTGTGTGAAAGCATGCTATACCTATATAGATACATTACTATATTGAATATTCCTTCCACGAGGTAATTGCTCAAAGTCTCACTCACCTCAGCAAATCTCTGCTCTAATACTTCGTGTTTCCACTCTAGATCGTTCTTCTCTTCCTTCATGAGACGGATGAGAGCCTTCGAGTTCTGCGGAATACAAGTAGAGTGAAGGGATTGATAAAATCTGAATAACGGAAAACCTGTTTAACAAAAAATATCTCAATAACTTGTTTAAAAGTTCTGTATTGATATAACAAGAATTGCAATTTTTGCTTAGAATTATAAATGGTGCAAAATAAGAAGAATGTAAAATAAATATAAAATGAATTAATAGGTCTAAAAGTGAAGTTTTGAACAAATTTATGTCGCCTGATTAGTAAATTTATAAAAGCATATTAGCTGAAGTATTATTAGAGTTAATAGAATAGAAGAAATGAATAACAAGAAAATTTCATAAATCCACCAACTACAAAAATTTAAATATGGAAGCTTAATATAGATTATTTGTATATAAACATAAAGGTTAAAATATGCTGTTTGTCTCAAATAGCATAGCAGTAGGCAATTTTATGACTGGAAAACTTATTTTACTTTTTTCACACCATCCCCAAGTCTAATCTGAATAAGTGTCCCACATCTCAGAGAGAGTAGGTGAGTTTTTGAAAGTTTTGTGATTATTTTCTCTAACAAAAAGAAACGAAACGACAAACTACAGAGAGTCGTTTTTCTGTGTTCCTCTCTACCTGCAGTTTAGTTCTTTCTTCGAGTGTGCTATAGTAGATATGCCTACTATGGCAGCACTAAGTAGTGCGCAGTGTAAATAAAAAATGTTTACGAAAATATTAGGCAACAAATGAAGATGTATAACATGGCGCGTATCTAGTCAAACCATTCGACCACGGTGCCTCCCCCTCACCTTGAGAGACTCCTTGTCCTTAGTGTAGTTAGCAAGTTGCCTCTTTAACTCCGCATTCTCATCCTCAGCTCTCTTGAGCGGTTCAGTGAGTCTCTTGTTCTCGGCCATCACCTCCGCCATCTGCTTCTCCAGGCGGTCTTCCTTCCGTTTCATCTCCTCGACCTGCTCTTTGAGTGTGTTGATCAGGGCCAGGTTGTTAAGGGTGATGTCGTTGTAGTAGTTCTTTATGTCGGAGAAGGCCTTCTCATGGTTCCGCATCAGCGTGTTGATCTGCATGTTCTTCCGCTCCTCCACCTCGTGAATCTCGGTTTTGCGGCGCAGATCCAGCTCGTCTCGAAGTGTTCTCAAACGTCGTTCATACTTTGCCTCAATCTCCTCCGCTTGACGTTCGAAATTCTCGCGCATCTCTGACATCTGGGAATAGAAGATGTAGTTAAGAATATGACACATTCATAGATGACAAATTTTGTAAGATGCCCATTTTATGTAACAACATGTCATTATTCGGCAGCGAACATCTCACTCCGAAAATTACACAATTGAATTCAAATATCGATACCCCTATTTAAAGCTAAAAGTAAGGCAATTTCAGATATCTTGTAGGTTATGCAGATATATTCTGAGCTAAATATTACATTCTATATGTATACCGAGAAAAGAATGCGTTCTTCATATATCAATGTGTTCAAACATATATATATATGTAAGCAGGAAAACACCCCCATTTTAACAAGGTTATTAAATCTCATGAAACGATGCATAAGTTTAGAACGCACATCTATTAGCATTGGTTTTACGATTTTCGGGCTATTTATCGATGAAGGAATTTGTTAATAAATTCATGACAATGCTAAATCATAAAAGTTGCCAGTTACCAAAATATTATGTATTACTTATTACAATAAAAATAGGTCGTATACCTTAACAAGAGACCTACTTGGCAAAAGTATATGACATAGGTTTGTGTTTAGGAACAAGGAAGTCTCACAAAAAGACATAGTCATCGACAGTATTGAACGATCTAGGTTGTTTAACTCAGACTGCAAATTAATCTACGATATCAATCACTGACAAGAGATTTAGAAAACATCCTGGAAGAAATTTTAAAGAGAGTATATTGTTAAGCTAAATATTTTTTATATACTTGCAATTTCATTTTATTTTAAGTACTGTTTTTGAAAAGAGCTTTTCTGAGTATCCTAAACATATACTCGATTTTTGTTGTTTCAAAACTATAATGACACCAACAGATATATGATATTCAAATGATAACAAATGATATTCAGAAAGTAAGTGCACACCTTTTGCTCATTGTCCCGCTTGAGATTCTTGACTGCCTCTTCACTGGACATTTGTTTCTCCTTGAGGTCAACCTTGAGCGAGCGCTTGTCCCGTCTTAGCTCCGACTCCTGACCTCGGTGTTCGTCTTGAGCGAGTCGCTGGGCCACCGTGGACTCGGCTTTCACCTCTGTGATGTTGTTCTGGTGCTCATAAAGGAGATGCTTCACTTTTTGCTTGTATACCTGGAGGAAGTATCACAAATTTTGGGGTGTGGAGAATATTAGTTCGGCTGGGACGAAGCAAGAAAGTTTAAATAACATAAGAAACGACTGCCTATATTCTTAGTAATTCAAGAGCATCGTTTAATGTTGATTTTAATAAAATCTTCCCTTTTATATACAAAAACTGATTCTATATCAATTTGTAAGCCAGGAAATTTTTATTTGAAGAGATTTTACAGGAGACATTATTGAGTTACTTTTATTCTTTAAGTATAGCTTGATATCGCAAATAAGCAATATGATAAGCTAGACAGTTTCCTAAACTTTCATTAATCCAGACAAATTTCACCAATGTCTGGAATAGCCTGGAAGATAATATTTGTATAGGCCTCTGTGCAACAGAACATTAAAATAACAGCAATGTATATATTAGAAACGACGAAATTCGACAAAAATATATTCGTCGTCATAGAAGGCTACTGTGTGTAACGAACTTCACTGTTTATTAACACCAAGATTTGTAATTATCGGGGATCAAATTTACTAAAACTTCTAGATAGAAGGCAGAAAGTTTACCCACATAGCTAGCACTATTCTTCACTATATATATTAATTTTGTTTAAAGGCTAATCGAGACAAGTATATCTATAATTGCCTGATATGCAATCAACTGGATATAATAATATAATATTTACACACTTGTTACTTACATAACTGTAAAGCGATTTATTTAGCTGTAGAGTAATTTAAATAAAACTTAATTATTTTCACAAAATTATTAGTGCACCATAAAATCCGAAGGAAAAAACATGCGATTAAGACTACAAAAAGTGAAAATATCTTTTTAGTTATGATGCTCATTACGTCAGATATCTTTATTGGTGAGTTAAATTACATGCGTAATAATTTACCAACGAGTTACTAACATTTGTATTAGGTATATTTCCAAAACTTATAAACTTACCGAAATACTGGACATATGTATATATTCAGACTTCAAAAACAGACAGTCCGATAAAAATAGAAACATATAGGTTAGTAGTTATAAAAACAAGTACTTTGATTTCGAGCTGATGCCTCTCCTCTCCGTCCTCCATCTCACGATCCTTGTTCCTCAACTCTGCCTTTTTCTCCTCCAATTGACGCTTCGTGATCTCCCAGAAGGTGTTGATCTTGTCCCTCTCAAGTTGGAAGTAGTTCCTCTCCTCTCGCTCCCGTTCCAGTTCCTCACGAAGGCGGACAATATGGTCCTCCAGCTGCTCCTTGCTCATCTCCTCTGTGGAGATTCCATCGATCACCGTCGGCGTCTTCGAGGCCTTTCCTTTGGCCGACTTCTTCTTGCCTCCCTTCTTTTTTCCACTCTTTTTTTTACCCGGCTGTAGGAAAAATGGAAAGGAAGTACGTTTAGTTGATGAACAATAATTAGGTGGACCGACAATGAACATATACAGTTACTCTCTAACAAACGTGAAGGTCGATATATTCGGTTAATGTATATATAATATATGTATATCCAAACATGTCTATAGATATAGATATCTTTATCAAAACCACAATATGTTCTAAAATGTTAAAACTAGTTTTAATGGCACGTATCCATTTGACGATTCAAAATTTACAATTAAGAATGTTTAAAAATAGCAATTTAGCGTTCCAAACTCAAAAATAAATTATCTAATAGTAATAAAATATGGAATAATACTTTTCGGTATTTTTTAGAAATGTTAAATTTAATAATGGCTTTAAATGATGACCACGTGCATTTACGTTTATGGCTGATAACACATAAACGAAACATGATCATTATAGTTTATAGCCTCTTTAACAACAAATATTAGTGATACAGTAAATTGATTAGTGCGATATAGAATAATAAAGAATGCGTTTAATTGTCAGATGTAACAACTCATGAAGATTCCATTAAATTATAATTATAGTGTATTTTGACGAAATATATCAATTTCGAACTTTATTCTTAATTTCGAATTCAAATTTTGACGACAAAAATACAAAATTAGACCATGACATTTTCGATGATAACGTTTATGTTATATATTATTTTTAAAATAGCGTATCGATGGTCAAGTTAAAATATTTATATTATATAAGTTCCACAAAAATATTCTTAACCCCCTTGTAATTGTCAGTATAACAACAGCATTACTACTATTTAAGAACATAAAATTTGGATTTAACAATTACCCTTTCTAAATCTTTAGTCATACCTAGTCTATGAAAAATGAGGCAAAAACAGTTTGAAAACAATTTTTGAAAAAGAGGTAAAATCTTGTCTTGTTTACATTCCAAATACATTAAGTAAATTTTTATTCAGTTTGTAATCTGCGAAATAATTTCTACGATTATCTTTTTATTATTATCAAAAATGTGAATATAATATATACCTTAAATGATATAACTATTATTGTGTGTAATATAATATGATAGTAATGAAGAATAGGAAATAAAAAGGAAGAAAAACGAGATAGAATATCAAAACTTGAATTAAATAGAAATAAAAAAGTACTCTAATCACTTTCACCGTATGATGATAAATAAATGATGAATACAATTGAGTTTATATTGAACCTAACTTAGGCACAAATAAATGTATAGTTTGTATTTAGAAACATTGTAGATGATAGAGTGTAGATATAATCATTGTGGAACAAAAATAAACAGTGTTCTATTTTATCAATAATTAATTACAATGAACATGTATTCGAATATATGTATAAGAATTAAAAACTGATTGTTCATTGCGATATATGCAATTTTACATGAATATATGAATTATTTAAAATTTTGAGAATAAATTTAAACTGTATACATATGTATATGAAAAATATTTATTCAGTTCTATAGAGAATTTTTTTCAATTTATAAACCAAAATTACTACATAACAATGAGGTAGTATTAAGCATTTTGAAGTAATATATATGTATACAGAAAGTAATACAACTATTATATTAATTATAGTATCACATTCTGTCAAGGAATTCATTATAATAATTCAAATATATGGAGACATAATATGTGTACCATACAACTAGCTTTTATGTTTTGTTTTCGATGTAAAAGTGATTCAGATAAATGCAGGTATATAAATAACAAAAATAATTAAAATAATGTTTATGTTGGTTAAAAAAACAAATCGTGATTATAAGAAATATAAAAAAATATGAAAAAGGAAATGTATCTTACATATACAGCAAATATTTAAAAAGATTATAAATAATTGAACAAAAGTTGTAAATGATAAAGTATCAAAAGATAGTAAAAACAAATTGAGTTCTTTCAGTGGTGTTTCATATAGTAGTCACTCATTGAAAATAAAACTGTGGGGTATTAAAAAGTACTTACGAAAAATCAAAATTCATAACGATTGTTGAAGCCATTCACACTCGCAATTCCATTTATGAGAGAATGAGAAGTATTTTAAAGAGTACGGTATTTCCAATATTATATTTTAAATGTATTATAGAGACATTGGGTTATATTTAGATACTTTGTAGTTTTCAGGAGCACTTTGGTTATTAAAAATAAAAATATAGTATTTGTTTATGTATAATATAGAAGATATGTTATTAACAAATAATTGATAAATTTATAGTATGCATACAATATAAAACATGATAAATTAATCATATAAAGTTGATTTTTACTGTTTTACTAGTATTATTTGCTATTTATTTATTTTATTTATATTAGCTAAAAAGTTGCTTAGAGATTTACTACTTATATATTAGTAAAAATATAAAAAATATATTGGAAGAATTTCGTTCACAATTAAGATTTTATTCAACTTAACACTTAATCGTTCTTTATTATTAATTTTATTATTATTTTAATATTGCTGTTACATTATCATAAACTATTAAATTATTATTTCAATGCAGCTTATAATTGCAAAAGTAGAAGTAACAAAAATATTGATATTTAATTTAATTCAATAAAAGAACACTCCAAATCAAAGATTTATTATTTAAAAATTATCAATATTATATGATTATGTTTTCATAAAGTGATATCTAATAAACCAACTTTTATATAAAGAATATTATACTACTATTAATAATAATTCTGATCATTTTATAACCAATAAGTTACACATAAATGATTATGCTGGATTATTATTGTATAATATATATTTAGAAGATTTTATAAATATATTTAAAATAATAATGTCGTATTTTTACTTTACTAAGTTTAGTGACTTTTAGTTTTAAATATATATCAGTATAACTTTCATGTATGAGCTATATAATGAATATACTTAAAGATCTTGGAAGATTAAATCTTTCTATTAGGATTAAGAAATGCAAGGCAGTCACTTAGTATGACATAAATATTAAAGAACAAAAAGAAATCCACCAATTTGTATGAACAAAAATAATCAAACTTTATAATTTCATTACAATAATATACACTATTTGAATTAAATTTTCCGAATAATTTTTACAAGTGTGTCATACTTCAATATATCATCAATCATTAGATGGTAGTCCTGAAGAGGACTGTTGTCGCTTTCTCTGGATAGTAGGAAGAGAGGGGATGGGTTGGGAAATCCAAGGCAGACGATTGCTTTGTGGCGTTGTGGAGAACTGCCTTCCAGTTTGTTTAGTTGGTGCGATTTTCTGTTCATTATTGTAGTCATTTATCCATTGATAAACAGTAAAAAATGAATACTGTCATTCGTTGAGAAATTTGTTTTGAGGTTAATTTTGCTTGAGATAACCCAATTACTAGGCCTTGATTAAAAAATTTAGTTTATCGAGCATTCATTTCACAGCAGAAAGAAAATGAGTTGCGAAGTTTACCTGTTCAAGTCGCTAAATGGTAGGTTAGTAGAAATCCCCGCAGTCGAGATATAGCGTCTATTTTTAAATTTAACTTGTATCTCCATATATGGCTATAAATGCCTATCTTTATGGTTATGGGCTATTGATTAATTTCTGTCTATGCTAGCAAATTGATGACGCTGTATAACAGTGTGGGCTGTGAAATACTTTTAAATTAGTTATGCAAAGAATTTAGCTACACAGAATAAGAAACTTTCGGATAATTTAATTCAAATAGTGTATATAACATTATAAACAATATACATATATATATATACATGTTCTGTTTTGTTTTATAAGCATAATAAATTATTATGGAGTAAAGGTGTATAAAAAGTTGAATTTAATACAGTTTCATACTATTTATTAAAGTGTAACTGTAATATAAACTGCACAAATATTTATTTATAATTAAATATTTTATTTAAAAAAACAAAAAGGTTAGTTAATAAAATTTGTCAAGCAAATAATATATATTATATTTTTTTTATTAAACACTGAAGTGTTTATTATGCTACATATTGTGAGTATAAATAGTGTGCAAAGATCCTTGGTTCTAATCCTACCTGAGGCAACTTATTCAAACCTGGCTAGCAGTCAATTGATTAGCAGGTCTAGGTCTGTTTGCTGTCATATGAATGACATGGCTATTATGTAATCATAAATGCTTTGTTGTGATTTAGTTTAATAAACCTTATATAAAAATAAAATAATAATAATATGTTTATAATGAGCATATATAATAGTGGAGCTTATTACACTGAATCACATCTTAATAGTTTTATTTAAACAAAAGTAAAAAATGACATAGGGTTATACAAAGCATAACCATACAAAGCAAGTTATTTGGTATTACTATGATGGGCATTAGTAGTGAAGTGGAAATACAATTTTAGTTTTTTACTCTTTTGTAGTATTTTACTTTAATACTAATTTTTTTATATTTGTACCATATTTATTTTAAAATTTCGAGTAAAGAGAAAAGAAAATTATATAATATTATATAAAGCATATTTCCAATAAGCTACCCTTTGGTCATAATTAAATAAACAAAAAAGCCATTTCCGAGGTAACATAATTTATTATGCAACATGTTTCAAACAGACAGTTCATTATCAAGCTACAAGTGAATGTGACAAATAAAACATATGTTGTGTATAGGTATACCTGTACTAAGGGTAATTCTTCCTATATCAGACAAACCAAAAGATTTCTTATTAAAAGAATTAATGAACACCACAAGAGCGATCTTTTTAAGCATCACTCTTTGTGTGACAATATGGTATCATTTGACAATTGCTTTTAGGTTCTTGATATGCATCCAAATCCAGAGACTTGCTTATCCTGGAATTCCTACACATTGCTAAACACAAGCCAATCTTAAACACATAAATCTGTAGTAATGCTGACTCATTGTTTCTTCTTAGATCTGCTTTCATGTCTATTATTGCTCCCACAGCATCAACTTATTAATTTGTAATGATTCTTACATGTCTCTATCTTTTTCCTAATTTCTGATTGGTGCTTTCTTCTTTTCTTGTCTTGAGTACTATTTAACCCATATGTTTTTTTGTTACACTCACTTGTAGCTTGATAATGAACCATGTGTTCAAAACATGTTGCGTAATAAATTATGTTACCTCAGAAATGACTTTTTCGTTTATTTAATTTAATATCTAAAGCAATTGTTTATATAATTATATTAATTATAGGTATATGGCAAAATATTAACTGAATAATTGAAAAGAATAAAAGATTCCTAATTGTTACACATCTAAAGCATTGTCAGCATTACAGTGCTCAACATTAATGCATGTACAGCACCCAGTCATGCCACTACATATCTGAAACTGGTGGCCCTCCTGGACATTAATGAAATATATACATCATAATCCTTAATTTAAATTATTGATACAGTTAGAGACAACTTAATTGCAACATTGCATCATATAAGGTATTAATGTCAGTGCTAAAAATAGGTACCCAATAAGAGTTTTGGCAGATTTTACTAGTTATTATTTTGCAGAATCAATAGTAGAAACAGGGTCATTGATATATTTTCATGTATAATTTGCATTCACACATTTCTCAGTAAATAGCTGTATGTTGGTATGTAATTTCAATGGAATATATAGATTGTAAGTGGGCTGTTGTTTCTATTGGGAGCACAGATAATTGTTGTATCATGTAATTAATATACATAATTGTATTATAATTATATATATATCATATCAATACTGAATTATGCTTTATAGTTAGTTAATTCATTTAACTCGCCATGATGACTACAAAGGCAAGAACAACTTGTTGAACTTCTTCTTCAATCTGTAAGAGCTGCAAACAATTCAGTTTTGTTATTGATAAATAGTTCTCTTTTTACATTGATGAACACTATCAATTAATTGTGCTATTGCATTTAGTTATGTCTGTGCTTCAATGAGGCAAGTGACTTGTGCTAGAATAAAATTGTTGCTTAAATAAATATCATTTCTTTTATTCAATTAAAGTTGGGCCAGATGGCAACTAGAAATTAGAGATTGATTGCCCAAATATATTTTTAAAGAATTTGAATTATTAATTTTTGCTTGCTGGCATATTGTAACAGCTGATAATATTTATTTGATATATAAAAAAGAATTCTGGTTAAGCCTTAAAATATATATTATGATAAATAGCACAATAAATTTGAAAATGAGTCAATATTTTAATGAATATAGTTATAAATAAATGGATAATTTAATTATAATATATTATGGTGCCTAATAAACTATTTCATGTACTATAAAAATTATCAGATTATAAAACTTATTATTAATAATTAAACGTATAAAAACATATATAATCAATATTTGTGTAAGTTTGAAACATTAATTAATATGTATATATATATATAGATATTTGTGCATATCAAAACTGTTAATAAGTTAACCATTCAGGTAACAGGTTGTTTCTGTCAAATTCTTGATTTTTCTATTTTTCTATTTTTAGTTTTTAACAGTTTGTCTTAAAGATATTGATTTTAAAGATATTAATTACATTTAGGTCCTATTATTATAATTTATGCAAAATATGTAATAAATAATAAAACTTTAGTAGCAGTGCTTTTATTGATAATATATAGTTGACACATATATACATAGATTCCAATAATAAAATTCTTGTATTAGGTATAACAAAACAACATAGAACAAATTAAGGGTTATTTCATGCAAAAGTTGTAAAACTAAAATACTTTAGGGTAATTCCATTATATTTCACGAAAAATGACTGGATTTTGTGTCGCAAATTTTGTGATGTATAATAAGGTGTATTTCATGTTATATGTGTGTAATTTAGTGTTGAATTCGACAATCTAGGTGAGAACCACACCAAATTAATATTTTCTTTGAAAAATCTAAAAAATC
>JAYRBW010073950.1:0-25647 GCA_036023295.1 Invenusta paracnida
TAGCATAATAAAGAACTTCACCTATTTTAAACGTGCCCAGCGTTTATGTGAAGAATTCAAATTTTTCAACTGGGCCGTCGCTGATTTCCTAATATTATCGTCCATGCCGTAATCAGGTGATTGAAATTGTAAAACTGCCAAAATTGCTTCGAAAAGACAATCTGCATGGGACGACGATCATTTTTTTAGAGGAGATCCAGATAGTTTTGCCTCGAAATTCGTAGCATCATAGTTCGAATGAATTTGACCAGTCACTCGTGACCCGAAGCTACACCCGTCAAGAGATTGAGAGAGATGATAAACATCCTCAACGTTGGAATATGTTTTTTGAGGAGATACTGTATCTTTCAAAAAAGAAAGTATTAAATAGTAGCGCCACTTTTCGGTGAAACCAACACGCTGCCAGATTTTGTAGTAATATGTGTAAAATACTTGCGAGCATAACTGTCGCGAATGTTTTTTCATATTTTCTATGCATAGTCGGAAGTGACACAGATAAATGAGGCCAATTTCCGACCATGTATTGGTGTTTCAACCTGTATCTTTGTATTGCACATGTCGTGGATCATATGACCAATTTTCTTTAACATACAATTTCAATCAATTTGTTCGTTATATCATAATTATCAGCCATAATAAATACAAAATATTCAGTATGTTGATTACTGTTGCAGTTGTATGATTATTGTTATATATATATGTCTTTTTATAAAGATGGGATAGTTGAATTAATTAGGTAGTTAAATACATATGCTCTATTGCATTTAGAGAAGAGGATGTGCACTTATATAATATTTAAACAGACGGCCATATAGCATGAGCCATAATAGAACAAATATGTATTATAGTCATGTATAAGTTGGTGCATACAATGACAGTTATTATTATTATAAAAATTGACTATATATTCAATCATACAAGTTACAATATCAAATTCGAGTATACTGCATCTGACAATAATAGTTGGCGACTAAGTTTCAAAGGTTTTATCTGCGTGACATAACATGTGTAATGGAAACCAACCTTAAGTACGAAAAACATAAATTATTGCACGTTCAAAGACAATATGTAATAAAAGTGAAAATATATACAAATATAAATTATAACAACTACTAAATATCATATTTTCTGTAGCGTATATTACAGCTTTAGTTCCCATTATGTGTTACTTTTATTCTCATTGAAAATAACGCATCTATATTTGATGTGTCGCTGACGTATTTGAGGCCTCCTTGTCTACAATTGATTAGACACAATTCACTTTTTCAAACATAAATTCTCGGCTGTCCATATTTGATCCGACATTGCCGCATTTGATTTGACAAAAACACGATTTCAAAACTACATTTTCGGAAGTTTGCAACTGATTTGACATTGCAGCATTAAACAAGATTATACTATTAAGAATATGCACATAAAATTAGTATTTGATATTTATAGTTTTTAACATTTAGATATACTTATTTTGACAACTTTGTATTTTATTAATTTTGACTTATACATATTTTCCAGAATATTATATAACATTCAACAGTAAATAAATAATAATAAACTAGTTACTAGCTGCTAGAAATAAATCTTTCTAAATTATACTTACACGTATATATAAACTAATTTTATTTATGCAGTTGAATTTGTTATGCTTATTTTTTTTAAACAGTTACATTTTATTTAATTAATTAATACGTGTAAATATTTAAGCAATTATTCTCGTATAATAATTTATTGTAGAGATATTGCACAGATACAACTTGTACAATTGTGTTATAATAGATTGCACTAACTCCGAATAATGGTTAAGACATATTCAATATTATTATTTTAAATATACAAATATCAAGATATTTAGTTTAAAATTGTTTATTTTACCAAACTGTGCTTTTTTCAGACCAATCAGATCCATCAACAATCTCTGGGGGAGCATAATAAAGATTAGTCACACCATTTGATTGAGCATCTGCATATCGAGATATTCCAACCTCTCCGATTTTCAAAATGTATCCTTTTAAAAAAATATTCCTGTAGAGAGACAAGTAAAAAATAATATATTTAAAAAATGTCTACCAAGCTATTATTGCAAATGACTGTTTATATCAATTGTTAATTCCTGCAAATATAACTCTCCTTTTATGTGTCTATTGTATTTTATGTATTTGCATACTTACTATTATTATATATAAATATAAAAAGTACAGACTGTTTTATGCATTATATATAGTTATTTATTTATATGTGCTAGTATGAATATTTCATTATAACAAAATTAATATGTATAAACAATTAGATAATAAGGAATTATTAGGCCAGACTTTCCTACATATTGTAATCAAATCTGTTTATATTCATGATCGTGATAATAGAAATATACTTAATGCTTATATTTGGAGTCGATTTAGCAATACAAATTATTAATCAGAAATAAATTGTTTATCACTTTAGACTAATATTTTTTAATTCGTTATATTAACTTTAGTGAACTATTACGATCAATGGTTTTACTCAACTTTTTAGTAGGATTCATTTTGAGTTGACTTAAAGTAGTATTATCGTTTATTGCTAGAATATATGTCACTTTGATTATTGGCATTTTTTGAAGTATATAAGTGAATGAATAACAACAGATTAATTAATAAAAGAATATAAGAAGCGCAAAGTAAAACATAAGATGTGTTGAATAGAAAATATGTTTAAAATATACTATTCAGCATTTATAAATAATTTCTTTTGATGCATTTGGATATATTATGGACATTTTAAACGAATATTATTAAATTGATTTATTTATTAACAAATTAAATAACAATACATAATAAAAATATGTTAATTAATTTAATCGTAATAATTTATAAAATTGTTAAGTTATTAGTTGTATAATATAAGTTTACTCAATTAACAATTTGTAGCACATGTTGAGAAACGAAAGATTGTTATTCATATAATTCGTCAACTTTAACAGTAGAGTCAGATAATCTATAAGTCACTGCAATCTGACCGATTACCTTTGAGTTCTGCGAATTAACTCTGCTTCAGAACGAAGTTTGGCCAGTTTGTTATCAATCAAATGTTACACAGGTAGCTCTCCCTGTACTGCGAGTAATTTACATTAGTAGTACCAAGTAAACACTTTATTTTTCACTTCTCTTAATTTTATCACGACTGTTATTTGCGATTGTATTTATTCTAATTTATTTTAGAAACTTTAAAATAAAACCATTTAACTAGATATCACATGCAAGATTAAAAAAGTTGTGAGTTTAAAGAAGTACTGTTTAAAAATACTGCTTCTTGCTATACTTTCATTTTAGCCAATATATGGAAATAATACAAACGAAATGCAATAACTTTTTTTATATTTTGTTATGAAAATAATAATAACAGAACTTGCGCAGGTTTCAAGTGTTTGTGCCAAATTCCATTCGAATGCATAAACTGGACACCCTTTACAATTTGACGGAAACAATCGTAAACTCGAATTCTTTCATATTCGAAATAATCGTTCTGAATGGCGATGTCAAGATTTTCACCCTAGATTAAATAAAAATAAATAACATAATTTCCTTATTCATACTATTAATGACATAAATAAATCGTTTATACCCATCACTTTTTTAAAATATACTTTATAATAATATATCAATTAAAACATTTTTTCAACCCAACAAATTTGATTAAGAAAAATAAACTAAACTAAAAACATATAAAAGTGTTATATATTGCAGAGATATATTATGTTTTAAAAACGCAAAAAAAAATACAATGCAACAGTTTTTACCTCGCAAAGCTCCATCACTAAGTATGATTTGTTATCTTCGAGAAAAACATCTAATATGTCAACAACATGTTCATTTCTAAGTTCAATGAGTCGCTCTGCTTCCTTCAATGAATCGTCCGAAAGAGTTATATTTCTTTTGATTGCAACACGTGTTTCTCTAAAATGGAGATAAATACATAATTAATTATTACGAAATAGTATTTTGAGTGGTATTACTTTATGCACATAACTAGTATAAACTTAAATTGCAAAATATATTTTTCTTTAATATTCTATATAATGATCGCTAATTACTATCGAGAGTGTCAATTGGTATATTTATTGATACGAGTATTGATATATATAATGAATGTAATTGTATTTCACTGAATCATCTACCAGAATGGTACGAAAAAATACAGCAAAAGTGTGTAATGGATTATGATAATGTACATAGACTTTCTTACAAAAACATAAACATTTTAATCTCCTATTACTTCTTAAAGTATAAATTTGTTAATTTTGACAATTAAATATTACAGCTTTGTATCATATCACCCTAAGTAAGGTTTTCATATAAAATTTGTTTTGAATGCATGTATTGAAGATATGGGCTGTCCTATTTTTAGGACACTGGCAACAACCTTTCTGGGAACTAAATTTAACATTCAATTCTAAAGTAGATAATAAGAATGCATATATATTTCTTGACAACATTTATTAAAAAAAAATAGAATATAGAGTATTTCATCTGTAGCTATTATAGATGAATTGCGGTTCTACAATATTGTAAAAAAGACTTTAAATGAAGTGCAAAAAACAAAGTCAGAGTTATTCATTATACCAGATTTGGAAGCATCTGGCAATTAAACCAACCCATCATTTGGAGCCGATAGTTGTGGGTTTCGAAGTATAAAACTGCAAAGCACAACGGACTTGTTTTTCATTGTTTGTTTTGGTCAAGAAATAACCAAACTGAATCAAATCGAATGCCATGTGAAACACGTTTGTCTGCAGGCACTGCACCCATCTGTCTCCCTTGATGTTGCTTGGAGCCAAAACGCTTCATCAAGTAATTTGAAACTGACCTTAGAAAATCAAGTTGACTAAGGGATCCATCAGAATAACGATGAAGTTGCCATGCATTTGATATACAAATCTCGAAGAACAATGTCATAATCCACCAATACCATTTTCTGCATTAATTTTTGTTATATATTTTCAAATATTTTCGTCTATTCGATTGTTGTCTCCCATGTTGGCATTGTATGCCATCACACAAGATGGCTGATCAACTTGGATATGACACTTTCTTGAACGGCACTTTCGTTTAGCTAAGGAGAGTGGTAATACGCAATTAATATTTGAAACAAGGGCCACGCATGAATTATCCATCCATTTTAAAATGACTGTTTCATTATTGTCATCATAAGCAATGCTTGATGAACCACGAGGCTGCTTCAAGAGTGCATTTTTTAGTTTCAAGTGGACAAGATTTTGGGATTCTATTTTTACGTATTGTACCAGTGTATAAGTAATTTCTGCTGATCATTTTCTTTACAAGTCGCATAGTTGTAAACAGATAATCCATAGAATAGTGGAATGGCAAAACGTTGAACTCTTCTAGAAGCCTGTTGCTAAGTTAAATCATTGTATAACCACATTTACCATATTGTTTGATGTTGTAAAAGTATCTTGAAAAATATCAAATTGGAGTCAATCTCCAAAGCTGTAATTGATGCATTTCCTAACCCTAACAGAATTTCACTGAAACACAAATATTAAATTTGTACATATGATATCTTTCAACTGCATTGTTCACGCTGTACATACAAGCAAATATGAAAATAATTGGACAAAAGCTTTCTACACATAGAGTAAACTACAATTATAACACCGTTTATTAACATTACATTTAGTATTTCAGACACTATTTCAGCACCAAGTCTGCTAGCTATACTTTAGTACTAGCATAAATTCCATAATAAATAAGAAATTATTTGTTGTATCATACACTAACATCATAACTATAGTATAACACAAAATAATGTATTGTATACTATTAGTACTTTAGGTATATCTAGCAGACTTGGTGCTGAAACAGTGTCTGAACTACTAAACATAATTAAAAAACGGTATTATCATTGCAGTTTAGACTATGAGAGTGTAGATAAAACACACAATAGACACGTTGAAGTTAAAATGCATAGTGATAACATAACATTACAATGTATAGCATATATTTTTAAATGTAACATCTTTGCTGATACTAGTTTGTAAAATATTATGGGTGTCACCTTTTTATAATTTCTCGACACAAATGTCTCCATTTAAAAAAAATGAAACTGATTTAAATTTATCAATTATTGAGTCTAATTACAGTTACACAAATTACTTTTACTTGTATATACTAGTTACTATTTAATAAATTCATTTAGTTCACAATTTAACTACAATTAAAGATTAGCAAATACACCCATTTAAAAAAAATAATGTTTTGCTTTAATTACAATTGTGGTTTTGTTACAAGGCGCAGAAGATTATATAAGTGGTGGTCAATTGATTTCTTTGGAACATTCTGATGTTCCTGATCGCAAACAATCAGTTTACGATTAGGTTTATCATACTTTTGTATATATGGCGATAGTGTTTTTTTCCGACGGTTATTTTAATTATAAAATTAAAGTTTTTGACGGAGAATTAATCAGAAAAAAACTACATACCTCGTGTTTATCTCTCTTTTACTCTTCGAACTAAACCAACCTACGCCAATTAAATATTACGTAATACCCACCCAACGATATTGTGCGAGTTTACTTTTCAATCGATGGAACCGAATTAAAACATTGCAAATACACAGCAAGTACTCGAAGCACAATTGCAAAATATTAATCAAAACCTTACTAAGTCAACAGGCACTAACGCTATTCTCGATCTATCTCAGTTGTGATCTTGATTATACTTAATTATAGAGTATTTAAACCGCATAAGGCAAGAAATAATAACAATGACTACTACTGATATCAACCATTTCAATAAGAACGAAATGCTCAAAATATTGCAATCTATACGACGTGAATCCCAAGAAATGAATCCTGTCCCACCGCCGAACTGTAATCCAACCGCAAACTCCCCAGGCAAAGAGACAATAACAACGGTCATTACCCCGGATTGTCTGACATCTGTCATATCCGCCGCACACGAGAAACTGCGGAACGAAATTCGAGCTGACCTACAATAGAAGATCTCCACCCTCTACGCCGTTATCGATTTACAACAACTGGTGATCGATACGCTCAAAGAGACGATGAAACAGCCAGGTGAGAAAACTCGTAGCAAACAGAAAGGAAAACTATGGATAGATACATTATCCACCAAAGAAAATACAGCCTTGAATCAACTCATCTTTAAAGTGCCATAAGAAACATACACTTCTCCTTAAAGGAGTTTCGACACTCTCAAAAAGAACGTCACAATGTGCATCAGCGCCCTCAACAAAAAAATCCGAAAATTGTATTACATATTTTTTTCGCATTGAAACGTTTGTAGACAACCAAAAGCGATTCATTTTATTGAAAGCAAGCTCAATCTGGACAAAGAGAAATCTTCTTTCAGAGTATGCCAAATCAAAAAACGAAGGACAGAACACAATTTGTATTCTGAAGGAAAACAGACTGGATACACCTGCATTTCGTGCAGTCCGCAAGAAAACAAAATCCCTAAACAAAACTGAGAAAGAATATGCTCATGCCACAGGAAACTCAGCTGCGACAAGCTTCAGCGACAGACCCAATGACACCCTTGTTACTACTAACACCAACATCAATAAAAAATGGGTGAAAGCAACCGACCAGCCACTTAATGACTATCTAGTTCCATATCTAATCCTACACGACCCCCCCCCCCCTGCCTATTTACAAACCCTCAATTCAACAACAAAACCAAAGAACTTCGAGTTCACACTACAACTCACCAATCAGATAAGTAGGCATCTGCAGTTCACAAAGCTTTTTCACTTTTCTAAATAACGCTTCATTAACTATAATTAAATCATCTGCAAATAGATACTGTCTCAGCACAGCATCAAATTAAGTCTCTCTAATAGTATCAAAGTGTCAATCAGTGTTCCCACCTTAATACAGTTCATGTCTGAAGACTTAATTTTTTCTCGAACTTTATCGATTCAACAGACTCTTTTATTCATCAAATGAATCAGTACTTTCCAAATAAAAACTACATACATATAACACAGATGTTGGCGATATCCTCCCTCATATTGTACATATTATCCTCCCACAAATACTATTCAATATAATCTGCTCATTTTTAAACAACTGGATAATAATGTACAACTCCTAACCATACATTCGAAGAATCTCACTTTTCAATGCAATTTAATGCTCTACAGAAATCAGGATTATTATAACTCAATTACCAAAAGCAGATACCATTGTAACAAGAAACAAAACATCACAATGATAATAGAAAATCAACTAACTGTAGAACCCCTACCACCGTACACATATCAATCAATCAATATAAGAACAATGACAGAAGAAACGGTCAACTTGAAATACCACCCAGCCTTTACGTTGTTACGGTAGCGTCACTAGACAAACCACACGGTATCGAATACCAATACACTGACCTTATAGGTATCAACATCAACTTCGCTTTTTTCACTGAAACCCATCCTAAAGAGAAGCACGACTTTAACTTTATAAAAAGCAACAACTACGATATACACAAAAAAGACTGAGTAAAAAGAAAAGGAGATAGAGTAGCTATCATTAACAAAAAATGTCATAATAGCTTAATAATCGATATCAAAGTGAATAACATTTTCATTGAAGCTATTTATATAATGTCTGAAATACATGGACATTAATATAACTTTTGCGCAGTCTACCACCCCCGAAACGCCTCTAAGAGGAGATAGAAATACTAAACTACCTAGAGATTCGGTACAAAAAGTAATCAACGACTACCCAGATGCTGCTATTATTATCGCAGGTGACTTCGATTCTCTAACCAACGAAACAATCATCGAGTACACATGCATGAGAGAAATTGTCCAAAAACCCACAAGCGGGAACAACAAACTTGACCGTTTTTACATTTTAGGACGAAATTACGACATATAAAAGTTATTAAGCCTACAATCAAAACTGGCCATCAAGGTATAATAGCATATTCTGGAGAACCAAAGCTGGTCATCAACAAAGAGCACCTTGTTCAACTCATCCACGAAAGAAAACACTAACATTATCTATCGGCTACAAGCAGAACTCACTAGAAGACAATCCCTTTTGCACAAACTCCCCAACTCGAAGATGATTGCACTAAATTTAACAACCAACTTCAAAAAGTACTCAATACCTTCTTTCCTGAAAAAGCCTTGTACCTCTATCGACCCATCATTTGTCACCCCATATATAAAAATACTACTCAGGAGAAAAAACAACCTCATGAAAAAAGGTCAAATACAAAAAGCTGATAACATTTCCGAGAAAATATCCCTTATAATATCAAACAACAACCCCAAACGACTTGAAGAAGTATAAACAAAAAACCTGGGGGCTTATGGAAAGCAATAACAGATGTTAGCGGTAAAACATTAAAGGATAATCGCATTGCAGTGGCATCTTGATATTATATTAATAATCATTACGCCAAAACATCAACAGACGAGGCCTATTGTGAACCAAATAAGCTTACAATCGTCTACAACTCATCGTCATCCTTCAATGTTTGCGAAATCCACAAAGAGACTTAAAAATACAGCCTGTGGATCAGATGAAATCCTGTCCTGGTTTCTGACAACCTGCGCAGACCACTTGGCCTATGCAATCACAGCTCTCATCAACTCATCTATGGAAGAGGGTAAAACACCTACACAATGGAAATTTGGAGACATCACGCCTATAGCTTAGATACCAAACGCTAATACACCCGCCGACTACAGACCCGTAAGAATTACTGCCATCCTCTCCAGAATGACAGAAAAGCTAATAGCCAACAAATTCATACAACCTCTAATAGGAGGACACAAATATTATGAAGACTAGTATGCCTTCAGAACAGGCAGTACTACCGCAGCTTTCATCGCACTAACAGCAATAACCGAACTTCTGGGAACCAGTGACTATGTCCGTGTTATTAACCTTAACTTTTCGAATGTCTTCAACACGGGGAGACTTTTAGGCTTCTTCACAATGAGAACACACATAACCATATCAAACAAGTCTGTCTCAGATGAAGCGAAAATGCTGGAGTTATACAATGGATCAGCCATTGGCCCTCCGGCCTTCATTGAAGTGGCCTCCGACCTTAAACCAGTCAACGCTGATAACCAGTTCATAAAACATGCCTATGACACATATTTACTCGTTCCGGAGTCAAATATCAATGCAACCAAAGTTGAATGGAAATCAAATGGTCCAAAGAAAATAACTTAAACTAAAACGGAAAAAATCGAAATAATTTATGTTCACAGGAAATAAGAAGAGAACCAATGGCTATCGACCAGAAGCAGAAAATATTGACCGTGTTGAGCAAATTAACGTTATTTGTATTAATCTAGAATCTAAGTTACTCATCTCAGACAATATTAATAAGCATATTAAAAAATGCTGCAAAGATATTTAAGCAATTAAAATCTACAAGCATATTGGCCTCAGTTTAAAGAGCCGGAACTCAGTCTTTCAAGCAAAACAACTGAGTACATTAACGTACGGCGCTCCAGGATGGTGGACTTTTGCATCAGCCGTGGACCGCCAAAGAATAAATAATCACCAGCTTCCTACGCAAATGTCAGAATTTCAAGTACAGCGAAACTATAGTAAAAAAAAGCACAAAGAAATTGTTCAAAGAATGCTATCAACAAAAGACCATATTCTGCACAAACACCTGCCGCCTCGAAATAATCACAAATACCAGACTCTGTCAAGATCAACCACTCATGACAGGCAACTACCTACAGTGACCAGCCAGAACTCTAAAAGCATTGTTGTTAAAATGCTTCATGCCGGTGTAGGCATAGCAACACCAACAACTCACTAATTCGGAACTATTGCCCGCGGTTTTATTACTATCAGTTGAGTCAATCGTTAACAATGCCTTACAATATGTATACACCTTGATCTTTCTTCTCAGGAGGCAACCCCTGCTACTTCGCCCTTGCGGCAGCCGTCACCGCCGACGCCGCCCTTACCAGTAGAGGGACTTCGCCCTTGGCGCTTACCAACAGTGCCCCAGATCCTCCAATATACAGAAATCAACAACATTGACCTTCATCAACTAGTCTTGCCCCCGGCAAACTCGACAAGCCCGTCGACATTGTCCTCCGACCAGTCGCTCGACGGGCACCACTCTCCGCCTTTACACCAGGTGTTTGGACGACCTTCCGCCGGGGGCCCGATCGTTTTTTCAGGCGCTCCCCTCGCCTCCTCTTCTCCCAGTCCCACGGAACTCTCCTGGTCTGCCTCCGGGAGCGATTCCTTTCTTTGAAGAAGTCAATCAAGCTCAGCTGTCTCTGCATATCTTCGCGAAACCCGGAGCGCGCCATCAGTTTTCGCCGCCGCCGCCGCCGAATCACCTAGAGATTGACCGACCAAGTTCTACCCCTGACCCCGTAGACAACATACGGGAGTGGTTGCAGCAGATGAACACTTTCTCCCCACCTTCCTCTGAATGCGGTGGTTCAGGCTCCGCCTCCGATTCTGAACCAGAAGATGTCTTGCCGTCACGATTCTTCGGGGTACTGCCCCCTTTTCTCGGCGACAACCGTCTCCTTCGGAGACCTCGGACGTCTCGGACAACGCGGACTTTGACCAATGGGCGTCCAATATGTGATTCCGTCAGCCTTTTGTGCCTCTCTTGAAGATCCCAGATATGACTACTCCGTTGCTTCGTCCGGACTTCCTTGCAACAACTACCGCTGCGATTCCAACGCGTCTTCTCCCAAGGTGCTTCGGTTTACGCCAAGGTCTCGTTTTCACGAGCCCTACCACGGAATGCTGATGAAACTACTTCTCTCTTGGTCCAGGGCCTACTGCAAGCGGGTATCGTAGAGCCGGCTTCGCACCGAGGGCCCTTTCTCTCCTATCCTTTCTGCCTTTCGAAGTCTACAGGAGCCCCTCGCTTAGTCGTCAATTTGTCTCACCTTACCCGTAAGCTCCCAAAGTGTACCATTCATCTCCTCCCCCCTAGCTACTGTGCTTCGGCGTAACTTTGTTGACCCTACTCATTATGCAGTTCGCATCGATCTTACAAACGCTTTTATTCCATTCCTCTTTGTAGGCTTTCCCGCCATATTACACGGTTCTTTGTTAACCATTCTTTCTTCCAGTTTACTCGTTTGACTATGGGGCTCAGCCACTCTCCCTCGTTTATGCAGACAATCATCAGACGAGTTTTAAAGACTGTTATTCCCTCGCATGTTTTCTCATGGGTGTACATCGATGACACTTTAATTGTAACTGACCTCCATACTTTTTATTGTATTTTACCTCAGGTCTTGGACACCCTCGATCTTGCAGGTTTTGCCATCAATTACAAAAAGTCACATCGTACTCCTTCGAAATCAATTGCTTTTTGTGGTCTCAACATCCGTATCCCTTCCTCTACCTTTTTCATCCCTACCCCTCTGTGGGACATTATTGACAACATGTTCATGCACTTACACCACTTCTCTTCCCCATCCAAACTAGCTGAGAAAGCCACAGGCTATTTCACGTACTTGGCCTCTTGCTTTAATCTTGGGTATGGCCTAACATACCTTGACAATCAATCGCTTCTTTTATGGGACTTCGTGCGCCCTTTGTTTGTTAATCGTTATGCTTCTTTTCTTCCACCTCTGTTTCAGATCGTAGCTGGTACGTCGACGCCACGCCTACGCAGATTGCCCTCATTGATCCCGCCGGTGTTCCGAGTGCCTGAGCCGTTTCAGTCGACCAGCAGCAGGTCGAGCTCTGGGCAGCCCTTTGGGCTGTAACAGAGGCTCGGACTGGTGAGCTTATCTTATCGGACAACACGGGGGTGATCGGGCGTCTGCGTAGGGTGGCGCCGACGGACTGTCCTGCAGTTCGCGTTTTGGGAACGATCGCCCGAATCAAGTGCTTATCCTTTTCCTACATATCATCTAATGACAATCCTGCAGATTTTTTTCAGCCGGGCTAAGCCTTGTGGAGTGCACACTATCACACATCCGATACACATTCCTTTCGCAGCAAAAATATGTATAATTTATAATATTATATATTTGCAAATATATTATATTCTACTATTATATTATTATATTTTTATTCTATGACCTATGCATTCGGTATGTACTAACTGTAATGCTCTTTGCGTCTGACAAATTGTAAATAAATCTTATTTTGTTTATGTTATTATCCTAGTGTGCGGATTACGACGTAAAATGTTATATGAAGTGTCATATTACCGGATTGCCAATTTATGCGTCATAATACCGTTGTTCGATAATCGATTTTTAATTAGAAAACGGCTAGCTTCCTGTAATATGACGTTTAATAATAGCTTTTTAATCGATATCCTACCTAAAGAAGATTAGAAATTCTAAAAAAATACAAATATTATAAATCAACTAAACATGTCCAGTGATTCAAATATACATTTTTCATTGAGATTTGTGTAGATATCATTAGCTATAACTGGTAAAAATTTGTAAAAAACAATATGAATGTCACATAATTTTCATCCAGAAATCTGTATTGTATAATACACTTTATTGGCGTCTAACTAAAAAAAGTTACATTTTGATTACTAATAGTTGCATTATGTTGGTATTTTAGTATCATATTTTATAAGATATTTTATTTCTAAATATGATAATAGGTACTGTAATTCGAAACCATACTTGTCTAAATAAACTAGTCATTTAGACGTTAATTTATATTCGTATAATGTTTTGCTTACAATAAACTCAAATGAATTCTGTTGACCCAAAACATATATTTTTAATTAGAAGATTCATTCACTTAGAAAAACCTCAACTTGTTACTTATCGCATGTTTCAAACAGTTGATATAAATGTGGCAAAGTGGAGAAGATAATGTGCGCAAACTCGTCATCGTAACCTCTAAAAAGTCAATATAATACTAATATTTAGAACCATAACAATAAATAGTTCTACATTTTACTTGTTTCTTCCCAATACAACGATTTATATAAATTTATATACACGATACTTAACATTATTGCATGTCTTTGATACCTATCCATAACAATTATATAACTTTTCATGTTTTAATAAATGTATTATACATAAAATGTATACTATATATGTAGGTTTCTCGATTTTTATAAATATTTGTTTTATTAATTTAATTACAAAATGTTATATTTTACATTGTATCCATTATATTATATTATACTATATACATAAATGTGTATCATATATGTATATTTATATTTTAGTCAACACCAATATACTTGAATATATCCGTAGTTATTGAAAACATACTGTATAATTTGTATTTTGAAGTATTGTAAATCAATGTGATGTACGTAATCTAAAATATTACTGTTACTATAATAACGCTTATATTAATATAAATCGAAAACCGGTAATATGACTCGTCATAATACAGCATCTATATTTTCTATTAATGGAAATATAAATCTGTAATATGACGCGTAAATATTACGGTTGTCTTTTAGTTTTTATAGGTCAAATTAAATTTTCCGTCATAATTTTTCACCTTAGTAACACTTTTTTTCTTTCTAAAGATGGCATACATACCGTTCGTGATCCGTAGCCCGATATACAATACTGGATGCGCCAACTCCAATTGTCTTATTTACCTCATATCTTCCTTTTGACAACTTTGTGGCTGGTATAAGCACATCTGTTATAAAGGCAATTAAATGAAATATCAAAATGTGTGAGACATGTATTAAATATTTTATTTTTTGTTATATCATAACATAAATATATAACTTCGAATGGATTTAGAGCTGTACTGAAAATTACTGGAAATGTATATATAATTTTGACTATTAACGAATACATGTTTTAGGAGAGTTTCGGGTTACACATAATATGTATCTTAAAGTGGTTCTACTTTTTTAATATAGAGGAATTATGACAGCTTTATTTTTTGCATTTAGTATTTAGAGCTTAACAATCAAGCTTCTAAGTGTCAAGATACAACAACTATTTAGGATAGCACTCCGAATTATGGTTACTTTGAGTAATGATCCATCTGTATTTCTAAACTTACTTGAAAGAAATGCTACGGTGTCGGAAATCAAAGGTCTGTCAGACGGATTTTTTGCCAACATGCTGCAAAATAAAATAAAAATGTTTATATATTTCATTTTTATATAAAACAAGACAATGCAGATATGTTATGCTTTTTGAATAATATATGCATCGAATTTTGAAGTACATATTCATTTTAATTCTGCAAATGTCTTCTCTCGTCGAATGAGATGCAATATATATGTTACCAATGTTAGTATATTCATAACTCCGACAAATAATATGAAAACTAAGATTTATCAAATTATTTCTTCCCCTTTTAAATCCTTATCTAGCGATATATTTGCTAATTGATGCAAAGAATGCAACAAATAATAATAACATATTTATATGGCGAAATTAACTCTGTTTTATGTTTCCTGAACATTACTGTTCCAAACTAATAATTATAATAAACATATCACAAACTTAACCATTATATCAATGTTATTACATTATTGATCACTAAATAAATATCTTTGAAAGACGAAATGGATGATTTTTTCAATTAAAAAATATTACTAAAATATTATATTTTACTCCCCTTTTCAAGAAATAAGAAAATTTCCGGCATTTAGCATCAAGATAGTCTGTAAATCTTCCCCAATTAGAATATCTTTCTTTGGTACACATTTCGAACAGGATGCAGCCCAGAGACCTAGATTAAATAAAACAGGAGCAATTAATAACTATTTTATTATACACAAAACTCAAGTATACTTTTATAGTAACTATTAGTGAAACAACACAAATATTTGAAAATAGCCTTTTAGTAATCAAAATTGTAAAAATGATTTTATATATATTTGCTTATTTATATATTTATGCATATAATTAATATTTCTTCTGAATCTTTATTGGAATTTTTTGGATACAAAAGTCCATACCACATTTTTAGTTGTTCTAATAAGCATGTTTAATGTTAAATTATTTTAGAGCTATATTCACTATCATAAATCTTAATTCTTGGTTAACTGTTTTAGTGCCAATATAATGCAATAAATGTTATAAACACCCCCATTATGAGGTGTAATGGTATAAACACAATATAGATATGCAGATTGCTATTTAATAAAATGATGTGCAAGGTACGGATATGTGTTACGAAATACGTACAAATCATTAAGAATATATACTTTAATACTTTATTTTAATTTGTGCAAGAAAGACTAGCGATAGATAAATTGAATGTATCAAATTTATATATTTTTTATAAATTAAAAGGAATATGAATGTCCCATTTAATAATCATGTTAAACAGAAACAATATAAAATTAGTTATCTTAACATGCAAAATATGTTGATGTATTTATTTATTTCAGTGTCAATTTATTAATTTGTCTATTTGAGTCTCACAGTAAAACGTATAAGTTTTGCCAATCAAATTTAGAAAGCAGATAGATTAATTAATAAAAAAGTAGTATAAAACCAAATGTAGACAGCCAAAAATGGAAATTAAAAAAAAATGTTTGTTTGATTGATGAAATGTAGAAATGTCAAATAAAAAATAGTCAGCAGCTAAATTAAATTTAAACACGTTTATTTTGACGAATCAAATGTAGACAAGGACACATCAAATGCGGCAGCATCATATATAAATGTGCGATTTTTACTGTTAATAAAAATAATTCAGCAAATTAAAAATGTATATTAAAGTACATGTTAGTAAAGTATATAAGTAATGTAATAAAGTAAATATATAATACTATATAATAAATAAATAGTCTTATTAAGAATATTTATTGAATAAATTATACCTGTCTAACTTAAACTAATTGTAAAATAATATTGTTTCCTGTTTTGTGTATCTGTTACTCAACACTTAAACCCAAACTCATGATTCATGTTGCAATTAAATATTATGTTTTGTAAATTATATATATATTATATTGATAAGTCTGTTTATCTATGTGTATGTGTAACATTATACGAATAAATGTTGGTTTCCATTGCCCACGCTTTCGGGTCGTCCGCGTCAAGGGCAAAGTTTAAATGTGTATACTATTATGATGGTATGACTACAATATGTGTAGGTTTTTTATAATGAAGTTATTACAATAAATTCTTATAACCCGAGTGGACAATAGTGTTGGTGGGAAACTATGTGGAGTGTAAATACAATCGTTTTTTGTCGGCCATTTTAATAAAATATGTATATATACCGAGTATAATATGACTCATTGTATAATAAGGTAATAACTTTAGCATTTATATTATAGCACCAATGTTTATAATTAACTCATTAACCCTTTAATAACGGGGTGATATAGGAATCTTTACTTTATGATATCCACATTCAGAACGAATATATAGAAGGGGAGAGTTCACAGTGGAAAGAAAAATACTGGGCTCACCATAATATATGACACAATAGTTTACCATGGAATTTTGAACTATATTCAATACACCGTACACTTTACATAATAATATCTGACTGGGGTAGAGTTCTTTTATACAGTTCTATACAATAACACTTATGTGTATTCATGTCCCAGTATATGCCTATTGTATAATAATACATACATAAGGCCATAGACGTATTGGACCTCAATGTAATTATTATACGATGCGGTAGCATCGTATGCCCAGAATAAGAATGCTATAAGCAAGGAGTATTAACTGTAGCCGTTTAGGGTTACTTTTTGGGTATTGATTATGGAGCCTTGTTTCACGATAGCCAACAATCATTTGGGTTTCGTGGCCTCTAGCACAAAGCCAACACGAACCAAGTGAAAACTAATAATATTATTGATTTCTTAGTTGATTACCAGACACGTAATTTTTGCAGAATAATTCTTCCTCAAAAACTGACCAATATTCAGAAAAGCCAAGCGTATTATTTAGAGCACCAACAATAATGTGTGTTGTGTCCTTCGAACCAGACTGACTTCGTCTAGTGCCTTTGATAGTTCTTAACTCGTCTATATTGGTAAATAAAATTTCACTTCAACCTATTTTTAAACCGCTGATAATTGCAGGTTGTCTATACGCAGTATATTTAATTTATTAAGTAAACACCGTCCTTTTTAAAAGTGAGAATTATTTTATTTTAGAAAAGTATAATTTTATATATTAAAATCCAAAATCCATAGGTATATTACCTTTTTAAATACTTTTAATATATGTTATTATGATCTTTACAATAGTAAATATAATTATTTTATAATGCAAAAATAGTATTTTATAAATTATTTTATATATAAATTGTTATTGAAATATACTCAGAAATAGTTGGGAAATATAATATTTTATATAATTTTAGAATAATATTAATTAATAGGCATTTCTCTTCAGGTTGGTGTAATAGTCTTACTAATACAAATAAAAATTATTATTTATGTATATTATACTCTTCTTATATTTCATATTTAATTACTAATAATATATTTTATTGTGGTCTTCACAATGGTAATTATAAATTATATTTCTATAATGGAAAAATAATATTTTATCTTTAAATCCAAGAATGATGTATTGTATTCTAGATATTATATTTTAGTATTTGACTTATTCAGATTTATTTAATCTGGACCATATATACACTGCACTGTAACTATCAATTTGTGAATTGATTTTTAAACATTTATACTCAATTTATAAAAAAATAACTTAAGAATAGTTAGGAAATATAATATTTTATAGAATTTTAGAATAATATTTATTAATATGCATATCACTTCAGAAAAGGTGTAATAGGCTTACTATATTATAATCTTTTTATGTTTAAATGTTAAATACTACTAATATATTTTATTGTGGTCTTCACTTCACAATGGTAAGTATAAATTATTTTATAATAGAAAAATTGTATTTTATATTTTATTTGTTATAAACAATTTTACTTTGTTTTCAAATCCATAGTTTATTTTAGATAAACACTTTTGAAAAGTAAGAATTATTTTATATTAGAAAAATAGTATTTTAAATATAAATAAATATATATATATATATATGTATATATAAAAGGTAAATATAATTCCAAATTTATTAGCCAATAATATTACATTTTTAAATACTATTAATATATGTTATTATGTTCCTTACAATGGAAAATATAATTCCAATTTTATTAGCCTCTAAAATTACATGTTCAAGTACTATTAATATATTTTATTATGTTCTTTACAATGGTAAATATAATAATTTTATAACAAAAACATATAATTTTATCTAATATTTTTATATACAAATTTACTTTGTAGTTTATAATTGTTTTACATTTATTCAATAGATAATTACATAGGAGTTATTAAAATGTTATTAACTGTTATTGAAATGTACTCAGAAATCGTTAGGAAATATATTAGTTAATATAATTTTAGAATCATATTAATTAATGGGCATTTCACTTCAGATTGTTGTAATAGTACAACTAATAAAAATAAAAAAAGTATTTATATTATAATCTAGTTTTATTTAATTTTTAATTACTACTAATATATTTTATTATGGTCTTCACAATGGTATGTATAAATTATATTTTTATAATGGAAAAATAGTATTTTATATCTATTATTTTGTATAAACATATTTACTTTGTCTTCAAATCCATGAATGATGTATTGCATTTTATAATAATATTTTGTGCAGTAATATATGTATATAAAATATATTATTTTCTAGAATGTTACAATCATATTAATTAATAGCATTTCATTTCAAGTTGGTATAATAGTCTTACTAATAAAAATAAAAATAACTATGTATGTATACTATAATCTACTTGCATATAGATGTTAATTACTACTAATATATTTTATTGTGGTATTTGCAATGCTAAGTATCAATTATATTTTATAATGGATAATTGTATTTTATCAATTATTTTTTATAAACAAATTTACTTTGTTTGTCTTCAAATCTATGATGTAATGCATTTTATAATACTAATTTATGCTGTAATAGATATTACATTTTAGTATTTGGCTTATTCAGATTGATTTATTCTGGCCCATATATACACCGGTCATTAACTATCAATACAAACATTCATTTTTTGTAATTTTTAATTTATAAAAAATGTATATTTATAAATGTATAAAAACACAACAAAACACACTATGTATTATATAAATTTAAAAGGTTTACCCCAAATGTATAAATATCAAAATAAGAGAAAACATTTTACACAAAAAACAAAAAACTAAATTCCTTGGGAAGATTCTACAAGAAGGTTTAAAATACAATCAACATATAAAGCACATAATTAACTAAATAAACAAATGCATTCCATTATTTTTCAACACGAGAAAAATTCTAAATCAAGATCACCTTAAAATCTTATTCAATGCATTAATTTTCTCGAAATATTAGTATGGAATTGAATTGTTTGGAAAAGAAAAAAACTCTACATTTAAATTACTTCAATATGTACAAAATAAGATCCTTATGATAAATTATATAAACATAAAATAACCTCTACAAAGTATATATATAGAACTACACAAACACTATATGCATATGATAACTATTAGATTAGATTAGCCCTATTATTCACAACATACTACACCATCCATCCAGTATACCTGATGATGTAAACAATACTATTCATACAACACTTAGTGTACATAACATATGTAAGTACCAGATATCCACATAATATCTATATTACAGTAAATGCATACAAAAAGCTAAACAAAGTTGTTGATGCTGCAAGCCTATATTGGAATAGCCTAAATAAAACTTAAAAACCGAAAAATGCAGAAAAAAGATCAAGGCTCAACTAATAAAAGAAATTATTTCAACATATGGATATATCATGTAAGAAAAATAAATTATATACAAAATCACTATACTTTAAATATATATTCTTTAAGACATGTTTCATTAGTTATACACTTATTTTTCACTCACTAAGCACCCTCAGCACCATCTACTAAATAAATTTTTAAAATCTACAGTATGTTGCCATCCACCATGTTATTTTTCTACTTCACCCTTCTTCTATGTAAAAAAGTGTTATCTATTTAACGTATATCATACTTCTTCTAAATTACAGTATAATTCTATATATTCTATATATAATAAATTATTTTATATTACAGTATGTTTTTGATCATCTGATTCGTTCAATAAACAATTATTTCTCCTTTTGTATACATATTTATGTATATAATATATATCATCATAATACAGGATGATTTAACAATATTTGTAAACGTTATTGTATACCTACAGTATTTTATATTTACTCTTACAAACCATTATCCAAATTACTCTTTTAAAATATATTTTATATTTCTTTTTAACGCGCTTTAATTGTTAAATGATAAATGGCACATAAAACGGTATCCAGCTCGACCACTGTATGTGCCTCTGGCTCCCGTGGGCTACTATATATACTAATTTTTATGCTTTTGTATAGTTTTATAATTTCCTCTTTACCAAGTTGTTGCCCTAAATATATTATTATTATTATTATTATAACTAAAATAAAGCAAAATACAGTCCAAACAACTTTATCGATTTTGAATTATTAGATTAGACTATTCAACCCAGTGCATGGCGAGATATCACTCGGGATTATAACAATTTTATCAATTTGTCGCCCACTTCACTACCGACTTTTATTGCCGCATCCATGTTTTACATGCCAGTATATATTAATATAGGTCTTTATATGCATGTACTCAAAAAAAAATTTGATAACGTATAGGTATATATTACATTATATAATAATCTTTTGTCGCAGTAAGCTATATAGTTAGGTATATACTACTCTATACCTATGTATTCAAATAATTGTCTAATAAACAATTTGTAGAAATAATATATATTTTGCATAGATAAATATATAGTATAGATATATATATATATATATCAATTTTAACCAATACTAACTAATATATAAACTGTAGTGTTTATTATAGCTTTAACCAGGCTGTGTTACTTTTATTCTCAAAGCTCATCAATATTTGATGTGTCGCTACCGCATTTGACGGATCCTTGTCTATCTATAATTGATTAGACAAAATTCCCATTTTCAAATGTAAATTATCAGCTGTATATATTTGATGTCACATTTACCGCATTTGATCTGACGAAAAACCGATTTTAAATTTAGATCAGAGACTGTTTGCATGTGATCTGACATTGCAACATTACCACAATGTTAGAATATTTAGTATATGCACATACAATAAGTATTTTATATGCATTTTTTTTATGGTTTGGATATTATTATTTTGACAACTCTATATTGTCCTGGATGAATTTTTAAATGCTGAATGTTTATAGATAGTTAGATTAAATGAAATTATTATGACACGTGTGCGTAATCATGTAATTATTGGTTTATAAATCGTTTCTTTTCGGGAATTTACACTGACAAACCTTTATAATATAAGGTGAACTATATTTCGACAGGCATGAACACGTGTGATATAAAATATTGCATTAACTCCAAATAATGGTGATATCATCATCAGTATTATTATTTCAAATATACAAATATCAAGATATTTAGTATAAATTTATTTTAATTACCAAACTGTGCTTTTTTCAGACCAATCGGATCCATCAACAATCTCTGGGGGAGCATAATGACGATTAGCCACACCATTTGATTGAGCTTCTGCATATCGAGATATTCCAACATCTCCGATTTTCCAAATGAATCCCTTTAATAAAATATTCCTGTATGTAGAGAGATAGGTAATATAAACAATTATATAAAAATGTCCACTAAAACAATATTGCATATGACTGTTAGTTTATATCAATTGTTAATTCCTGCAAATGTTATTCTCCTTTTATGTTTCTATTGTATATTATGTATTTTTATGTTTAATATTGTTATATATAAATATTAACAGTGCAATATGTTAACACACGCATTATATATAGTTAGTTATTTGTATGTGCTAGTATGTATATTTGATCTTAAAAATGAATATGCAGAACAAATCTAATAATAATAAATCATTAGTGATACTTTTCTACATATTATTGTGGGACATATTTTAATAAAAACTGAATAAATTTCGATAGTGATTATAGAAATAAACTTCATTTTTATATTTGGAGCCGAATTAGAAATATTAATGTTTAATCAAAAATATATGTTTTAGTATTTTTTAACAAATATTTTTGCATTCGTTATATTAATTTTGATGAATTATTATTAAGATCAATGGGTATACGCAACTTTTTTGGATTAATTTTGACTTAACGTAAAGGAGTATTATCGTTAATTGCTATAATAAATGACACTTTGATTATTAGAATCTTTCAATATATCAAAGTAAATAAATGACAAAATATTATTAATAAAAGAAAATAAGAGCGCAAAGTATAAAAATAAGATGTGTTGAATAACAAATCTGTTTTAAATATACTATTTAGCATTTATAAGTACATTATATTGATACAGTTGGAATTATCATGTTCATCTGTTAAACAATTATTATTAATTCATTTGTTTATTTACTAATTTAATAACAATAACTAATTAAAACATGATAATACATTTAATCGTAATGATTTACTAAAATTCTGAGCTATTAGCAGTATAATATATGTTTATATCACAATGATTTCTGTGATAGCTGATGGCACCGTACTGTACCCAGTTTCAAGTTAAAATATATTGAAAATGTTGGCGTATAAGACTTTATCCTCAAATTAATTTGACAAATAAATACTGTGATGTCTGAGAATATTAAAATAACAAATATTTTAGCGATTTATAAATTCAGAAGAATTCGTATTTGTTTGAGATAGTGAGACTACAAAACTCAATTAACAATTTTTAACACTTATTAAGAAACGCAAAATTATTATTCAAATGACTCGTCAACCATAACAGTAGAGTCAGATAACATGTAAGTCACTGTAATTTGACTGATTATCTTTGAGTCCTGCGCATTAACTCTGCTTCAGAAAGAAGTTTGGCCAGCTTGTTACCACTCAAATGAAAAACAGGTAGCTCTCTCCGTTCTGCGAGTAATTTACATTAGTTGGATGAAGTCACCACTGTATATTTAACTTCTCTTAATTGTGTCAAGACTATTATTTGCGATTGTATTAAATCTGATTTCTATCAAAAACTTTAAAATAAAAACATTTATCTAGATATCACATAAAGTTAAAAATATTTGAGTTTTCAGAATATATATTAAAAGTGCACTTTCTTGCTATACTTTCATTTTAGCTATAATATGAAAATTATACAAACAAAGGGTAGTAACTATTGCTATATTGTGATCAAATTAATAATAATTGAACTTGCGCAGGTTTTAAGTGTTTGTGCCAAATCCCCTCCGAAAGCATAAACTGGACTCCCTGGACAATTTGAATGAAACAACGGTAAATACGTTCTTCACTATTGAAATAACCGCTCTGAATAGCGCTGTCAAGATTTCCACCCTAGATTAAATAAATAGAAATAAAATAATTTCCTTATTCATACTATTTAATACATAAATACATCATTACTACCCAACATCTTTGTATAACATCCTTTATAATAAAATTTCGCTTAAAATAGATTTTCAAAACAAAAATAAAATGTGATTAAGAAAAACTATTTAATTCAAAATTAACGTATAATATGTGAAATTAGCTATTTAAATAAGAAAAACAATTATTATACATTTCAAATAGGTTAATCGTTGTAATTTTCCAAAAATATTTAAAAGTGTTATATATTACAAAAAAGGTATGTTTAAAAAAGCAAAATTATACGATATAAGTGGTTTTTACCTCACAAAGCTCCATAACTATGTATAATATTGGTTTGTTATCACTAAAAAAGACATCCAACATGTCAACGACATGTTCCAATTTTTTTTCAATGAGTATCTGTACTTTCTTCAATGGATCATCCAAAAGATTTCTAATTTGATTGACTTTGATTGCAACACTTTTTCTAAAATGCAGATAAATACATAAATAATTATTAAGATATATGTATTTATTTATATTATAACTTTTATATATATATATTATACAAACGTTAATTACAAACTGTATTTTCTTCAATATCGACGTCGGCATACAATTTTTGCACTCAACTTTACACTAAGTGCAATAACTGCCAATCTCCAGAATCGTTATTTTACAGTATAAGCAAAATACTGATTTGCCTGTTTAAAAATTAACTATTCATGATTTATTTCAAATATAACTTTAAAACATGCGTCATGATTATAAATAATTGCCAACATTTTGAAATTTTATTATTATTCAAATAATAGTTGGTATAGGATATAGGCAGTTTTTGCATTAATGATTTCGTCAAAATAACGATATAGGCAGTTTTTCAGGCAATAGTTTTCAATCAAATTTAGAATGCAGCTATTCAAAATACCTTTTCACATATAATTTTAAATGGTTTATAGTTTTGTTTTAAAGTTGTCTAAAGATTAGCGTAGTTCACAACTTAAAATGAGTATAAAAACAACTTAAAAAGGCTTGCATGATAACTGAATTATAAAAATAGACCCAAAATATAAATTGAACAGGTACATAAAAATATGAAGGTATATCGAACAAATATTATACATATCAAAGAGTAAATGAATAGCTACAAAAATGAGCTTATAATAGATATCAAATAATAACATTTAATAGATATAAATTTACAAATTTTGATGAAATTAACAGGCATGTAAAAATGTGTTAAAACTAC
>JAYRBW010073961.1:0-25636 GCA_036023295.1 Invenusta paracnida
AGATAGGTTGACTTTAATAGAGCTAGGTACCCTATAATCAACCTAGGTTTGGGTGAACCAATTCGGCCGCCATATATGCTGTGTCTAAAATGATCAACTTGACAATCACTATTTATAGGTACCATAATCCTAGTCGATTTCGAATTTCAAATCATATTCAAAAACACAATTAGGCAAATCACAAAACATCACGCCAGCATTAACAAGATCAAAACATCATCCCATTTTCTTCATATCACCTTTATCAAGAAATAACTCCCCAATTTCACAAACAGATAATAATCAATTCGACTCACAATATAAATTCATACAAATAACTCAATCAATTCTCTCAAATAAATATCTAGAATCTTATTGACGAACAGTAGCGCATTCATACAATTTTCTACATATCAAACGCCAATAAACGTATGAAATGTTCATGTATCTGAGAACATTGGTATCAAACTTCCTATACAAAGTAATAGTTCTTATATATTAATAAGATATAAAAACACATTATAGCAAAAAGCTGTTATCAAGGAGCAGGGCCATTATATATACTTTTCTATTTATCATGCACTTGTTTATCGAGAATGCCATACTGCTTAAAATTCACGTTGATTCAAATAATGACTGCTTCAATCAAACTCTAAACCAATTGTGATGTGGCCTAATGTATTAAATACACATAATAGACATAAACCTTGATAGACGAGAATAAAAGAGTAAATATTGATCATAACATTCAACAATTCATGGATCAAACAACGAGCTCATGCATGTAAAATACTATAAATAAGGAAATTTCATCTAAAAACAATAGTTCCAAAATTTATTGCCTACGCAATTGTAGGTAGGTGTTTTAGTAGAAATTATATTTTTATATTTAAAGTAGATACCCCCTATTCTTTCTGAATTAATGTAATTTCTCATAAAAACAATATGGCTACATATCATAAAATATATTGTCATTAAGTAAATTCCTATATGAGGACTACCGTCAATATAGTTTTTATTGTTTCTATATATAGTCTTTTTTATATAATTTATATATATATATAGCTTTTACGTAGTCTTGGTTCCTATATATCTAGACAGTAGACTTTACATGTGTTACATATGTTATAGGTACATGTAAATACTGATAATTATCATTATAATTGCAATGGATAATGTAATAATATAAGGATTATGTTATAATTAATCGTCTCTTCTCATTGTTTACATTATAAACATCGTGTCTGATGTGTGTTATGAACACAAACCGCTATTTCTACAGTCACAATGTGAGTGTTTTAAGAACATGAGATTTTTTGATTTCATCAATATTATATGTCAGGTTTTCTAACTTGTTCTAAATAAATAAATAGAAACGCTGAATACGTTAACTGTTATTTAAAGATAATTTATATTTGGAACTCATGAAGCCTATCATTTACTTTTTATTTCGATTTATGAAAATACACGGATTTTTCAAGGAATTGTTATCAATGCTAGGAAGAATATTTTAGAGACATTTGGTTAAAAGTATAGTGTTTGCGATCATGTAAATGTGTCCTAATTCTATTCATTTATTATATTATGTTATGACAGCTTCGATATCACAGATGTTGAGAAAGGCTTGATGAAAGGAATATGCGAAAATAATTGTCTGAAGTGAAGAAAGCAGACAATATTCTAGAATATTTTCAAGTGATAGAACGCTCTGAGATTGATTTAATATAAAGAAGGCGGAATGCACAAGTGAAGCTTTCAACTTACTTCATGAGAGAGAAATTGAGACGCAAATAATCTGATACATATCCTTTGAAATTATTACAATTATCACAAGACATAGAAGTTGACATAGAATAATTTTAGAGGTTATTATTAATTATTTAGATAATTTTCCTGTTAACAAATGTGACTATTTAGGAACTATTTAGAAATATAAAAATGTCTAAGAGTTGTATAATATATGCATCAAATACAGAGTTAAAAGTAATTTAATTTATTATGTATTTGGAATTCGTTCAGGCCGAGAGTTTTTATGGTACAAAACACAACCCTTTTCGATAATTAGAATATAGATAACAAATAACTGAGTCAGTGAGAACAAGAATATAGACTGCCTACTTTAGTCAAATTAGGATTACTTGTAAGAAATAATCTCGAGGGTGAGTTTTTGAATATTAGGTATAATGCTTTGACATACATATATTCAATTTAAAACAATTTGTCCAATTTATTTAACAGTGAATTAGAATATATGTAAGATTTTATGTCCACAGAAGATTATAAAAATGATGTATATAGGAATGGGACTTGCTAACCTGATTTCAAACCAATAAAAACAAGAGACTTTTATAATATGTATATATACAGATGACATTTCTTTTTATAACCTGTGCACTATAAAAATACACATAATTTTACGTATTGTGATACGCAATTTTGTGGATATTTTGATTAATTTTCAAACTTTTATAACATCAGTTTTTGTTATTCTTTTGTAAAAGTTCATTTTATCTATAGTATTTTGTGTTTGGGAAAATATATTTTTTCTAAACAATTAGTACAATTATATAGTTTTATGAAAACATGCCTAATGACTATATGACAGAATGACATAGCATGCTATTTCTTATGTACTATAATATATAACTTTCATATAAAACGACAGATCGCATTATGTAAAATCTTGCGAATCTCTGAATTATAAAACTTTATTTAATGGATGATAATTAATTTTTCTTCACGCGGTGATTTGAGAAAAATAATAAATTCATGTAAAGTATTTACTTTACAGTTATTTTAATAGTTAAATTCAAAAATTTAATTGAAATTTGAATGTTTGACACCAAGAAATACATAGATATATGTATATGACAATCTAACTAAACGTATATATCTGAAGAATAAATGTTGGAAGATTAGAAAATTTTGTTACTTATAAGTATAATTTTTTTTTCATAGTTACAGTAAAATACAGATAATAGTTATGAAAGATAATTCATTATGAATTGAAAAAAAAGGTCTACTTATGATATACCATTAAAATTCCTGCCATTTAGTCTGAATTATAATAATCATATTTAAATTCTAAGGCTCTTTCATCACTCTTTCGTAATGTTTCGTTCTGTATCATTTTCTTGCGTTCATTTTAATAAAGGATGCAATCTGTACAATATATTTTCTTCATAGAGATCGGATAACTATAGCTATTCTCGAAGACAATAATAAAACAATTTCTATTTCTATGATTTTTCTTAATACTATTTTACTTTCATCGATAGCTCAAATAAAAGCCTTGAAAATCTTATACTCGGACTCCATCTCATTAACTTCTTAAAATAATTCTTCTCTCAAAGGTCACGAATTTTGAATATATATCATCCAATAAACAGGTAAACATGCTTTTAATGCTCATCTTTATTTCGTTTCTTCCCTAATTTCTAAATTACTAGTTAATGTCATTAATGTCGATATTTCAACCAAATAAGTAGACCCATATTGTTTTCTAATGTTGTTAATAATTATATTTCATAGTGCCTAAGTGCTGTGTGCATTTTGAATTCTTAAGATTCTGGCGTTTATCATTTTAAGTACACCCTTTATTTAAATACGTAGTAAACAAATTGAGAAAGTAACACAGGTCACGAATACTGCGACTGAGAGAAGTAAGCAATAGTACTTTGTTTAACTCCCTATACTAACAGTTTGTAATATAGAAATTATATCATTGTTCTCATTACTTCTATATCAAAACAATCAAAACATATTTAAAATAAAAATGTATTAATACAATAGTAAGTCGTTTTTGACTTACAGGTTAAAGAATTCCGATTAATCGATGTACTTCCATATCAAATAACTTTTTTTTTCAATTTTGATTTAAAAATAATGAAGTAACATCAAGTTTTAGTGTATTTCACCACAATGACATATAAGTAAAAATAGAAAATGTTTAAAATACTGTTTAAAGTCTAGTTTATTATCATTACCATATAGAGATCACATTATATATTTATATATATGTCTCAAGTCATAATTATTTTTTCATTTATTTACACGAGTATACTTATATCATATTTGACATATTATATATCTTGTCTATTTTAAGATTTTTATTTTGTCAAAAACATCGTTAAATATTTATGTTATTATTGTGGTATTATAGCGATGTATCTTGTAACATTTATTTATATTGCATGCGAACCGGATTATCTAAACAGTTAAGATAAAATGCCAACGCTATTATAAATTAACTATAGTTCTTTATGGCAATATACTAAACGTATTTTTTTATACATATGCGCTCATCAATACATGTACTCTTTTAACATATAGTAGTACTAACCGTTCAATTCGGCTCGATTGTTACGTATTGCATAGTGATCTATGGAATTAGTAAACTGTTTATTTGATTTAGGAACTAATCCATACACATCAATTGTTAATCACAACGCCCCTGTAACTATCCCGATAAAGTGTCTTATAATCAATGGATTTTTCTACAGTTGTGCGTAATTGCTTTCATTATAAAATTATTGAGACGTCAATTAATTTCAGATGACCCGGCATTATTCATTAACAAAATTAGTGATGAGAAACATTAATAATAATTAATTAACAGTAATCAACAGTATTTAACAATAATCATGATCAAGGGAATTCTGAAATTATATATATAAAACGAAATCAACGTAGCAAATCATTAGTAATGTACTTTTTACGCAAATGAATTATTTGTGCCTCGAATTAATTAAAGTCAGCTAAAAGTAAAAAGTGGACGATGACCGTAGACAAAATTTTAACTTGTCTTGAGAGTCTAACATATTAGAAATATACCATAGACATACTTTTAACTTTCAATGAATAATCTGTGTGTGCATAAATAACGATTTTTTATTTTTAAATACATGAAACATTTTTATAAATAATTTTCACTAATTTTTTTAAAATAATACTATTTATATTGATTTAGATAAATTTATCTTTCAAAATCTACTCAACTTTTTGTGCAGTAATTATGTATAATTATATTATCATCATCCTCATTGCTGCCGTCCTCTTCGAGATTTGGGTGACGGAGGATGACCACAAATACAAAACTTCTCTCCATTCTCTTCGGTTTTGAAACGAGCTCCTTTTACTGATGGTATGTTCCGCCAGGCAATGTTATCTTTCCATTGCATTTTTGGCGCACCCTGTGCATTTTCCTTTCTTTCCATAACCATCAGCACCCAACTCTTTTTCGGTTTACGTGTCCAAAATATTCTGGTGTCCTCCCGCCCAGCAACTATTCTCGCAAACTTGCTCTTGTATTTATTATTTCCAGGACGGAGTCATTCGTTCGATGTTCTCTACAGGAAATTTCAAGAAGCTTTCTCCAACTCCACATTTCAAAAGCTTTAATTCTTCGTTGATCCGATTTCTTTATTGTTCAGCTTTCGGCTCGATTAAAAAGAATCTATAGAATGTTTAGACCTCGGCCTTATTGTGTTTCATAATTGAATCGTGTTGAATTGCTTTTTGTTTTACAGCCACCGCTATCCTACATGTGTCAGAGGTCCGGTGTGTAGTTTCCCGTTGCAGTGCAGTTGCCAATCACTATAGTTGTCGTTTTATATGACCAAGGAATTTAAAAACCTTAACTTGTTCAACAATCTGTCATTCTAGCGGAACAGTCTTTTCTTAATTCCTTCCCACCATATTAACTTGGTCTTCGTCGCATTTATTTTCATGTTGGTTACCTCACTTTCTTCAACTAGCTCTTCAAAGTATTTTCTTCTTCCTTAATTTGTTGTTGCAGATTGGGTCATGTCATCAGCAAATCGGATATTGTTTATTTCTCTTCCTCATATTCTTACATTACAGTGTTTTTCTTATTGTGCTCCTCTCATGTTATATTCGGTATACGGATTGAGCTGAGTTCGTGATATGTTACATCCTTGTCTGAAATCGCGCCATTCCATTTACACATAGAAATGGGAGTTAAATAGGAGTACGTCTATGATGACTTATCGAAATTAAGTGTGCAAGCGCAGGACGGAGAAAATCCAAAAGATACATACTTATCTGTAGATTAACGCGTTTTTTATGCAAAAGTGGGATGAATACATATTGATTAACATTTCATACCATTCGAAAGCAAAACATTACATTTTTAAAATTTGTACATCAAAAAGCTATATCTATTATAATCTATCCACAGCGAAAACCCGATTGTTCTTCTGGGGTTCTTTTTCCGTGTGTTGCTTTACTTTATTTAGGATTTATGTAAGAGAATTGCACTGGCATGGCTTAAAAGACAGATTATTCTGTAGTTTTCAAAGAATTACAGAATTTATATAATTTTATTGCTGCTTCATTCAAAATACCGAAACACTTATATGGTCAATTGGATTCGTTCATTTATCTGCCTGTAAAACTTAGCAGCTCGTGTCAAACATTCAGGTTTCGATTATGTTTGCTGATACAAAATTGATGGAATACTTTTTTGGGTGATTCAATAAATAAAGTTATTTTATACAAATAGATCAATAATATAGATTTAGGTTGAATAAAAGTCCAAAAGAAGAGGTAACAAATAATGTAACAAACACAAAGTTATTAAACCGAATTAAATGTTAAAATAATTACTAATTTACTAATTCATAAATTAGGCCTAGTATTCATAAATTAATAAGTTTATTAATAATAAATTTGATTATAATTTGACGTGTAAATATTAACTTAACAAATGTTATAATCTCATACTCAAAATGATAAAGGCATATTGCAAAGATTAATGACAAATATTAAGACAATTTTACAATCAGAAGTTTATGTATGAAACATATTGACCTGTACTAATCATTGCAAGGGCATCGTGATTTATATTTATAAACCATTTAAAACTATAAAATTGACTCTAAATATTAATCTGAGTACCGAATTTTATGGAGTCAATGTCGCACTTTGTATTAAATGTTGATTTTTAATGTTCGGAGTTAAGGGCCTCGTACAGACGTGTCCATACCGGTTCGTCACGCCAAAATGACCCTTTCGATTGATAGCTTTTCTTGACGAAAATTAAATTTGTTAACCATTTTCTATAAAGACAACACCGAGCCAAAATCAGAATGGATTAAAAATGCAACGCGTGTTCAATTTGCTAGCGAGTAGTTGAAGATTTTATTGGTTCTACTATTAGTGTGTTTTTTTGTTTCTTCAAAGCGCATCGTATTTCATCAAGCCAACTTCTCAAGCCGGGTTTTCCAGGGGACAAATATTTAGCTTGCTGAACCGGCTTGCCAAACCATAAACTTAAACGTGTGTAATTTAGTTCGCACCAGTTTTAATTTGTTTGTATAAGGTACTTTAATACTAATGTGTTTATAAGGTTTAGGTAAGCATAATTTCAACACAAATAGGTGGATTAGCAAATAAATAAATATTGATGTATTGTAAAAAAAGCCTTACGATTCCTTTATTATTGTAAGCATAACTAAATAAATAAGATTACAAATTTAGTTATTGATATTGTTTAGGAAAAAATAACATTTAAATGTTCACTGTCCAAGCCACACCCCTTATTTTCGTTAAAAATATGTTGATAAGTTTGGCTTAGACTCCGAAAATATAGTAATAAAGACAAACAATTAAAGGCTTCATAAATGAATATTTATTTTATATTTTAATGATATAATTAAATATGCGTTGGAGCAAAATGCTTAAGAATGTAGAACATATAGCTTAAGTCCCGTACCAAAGGTTTTCGAATATGTTTAACGCCCCTGCCTAGGTTTTATGGACAAATCTAATAAGAGTTTACTACATAATACCACAAAGGGGGTGGTGTGTTATTTGTTATTCGTTTTTTTTGCATATATGTCTATTTATAAAATACTATGCGTCATGCATCTATGGCTATCGATAAGGGAATTAAATAGAAATTGATGTCGGTGATTCAAGCATCTAATCACAGAAATCCTCCCAATTTAAAAGGCTCCGGCGTGCGTGAATGTATAAAAAATTTAAATTTACAAAAATTTAAAATTGCACATTCCTTAGACCGTTAAACATGGTTAGCGTATTAGTAAAGTATAATTTTATGAGTGAACATAGATATATGTAGTATTTAAAAGGGTAACATTTTAATTTCTAATGCTATATCTTTCCGTTTTGAAAATTCATTCAGAGGGGATCAAGTGTCTAAAGAAACTGTTTCCAATCATTAAAGGCATTTTTTATAAAATGACTTTTATTTTAAGATATATTCTACATACGAACTGGCATTCAATCACGATCACGGTATAATCCCAATTTATTGAAGCTATACCAGTAGCAAACATACATAATTTATACTTTTGATATCATATTTTCCGTGATTATAAGGAAAAATGAATAAAACTCTAAAACATTAGAATTTTACAAGCCTTTATCTAGCGTGCTTATATGCAGTCTACCTAGCTATAACTATTTTATCCACACTCTCTTTTTGCATTGAATTTCCTGAAATAAGTCTAAAATTCCTATGTTTCTTCCTATATATGTATATTTCCTCAAAGCACGTCCCTCAAATGGAATAAACATTTACTTATTTTACATTTACAAATTTAGGTAAATAGTATGTCTATTAAAAAAAATGGTATGCGAAAAAGAGCTTTAATTTTAATGTTTAAAAAATTGTTGAGATTTAAAAAATACTTTGATTATTTTTATAAACAAATATTTTATGTAAATATTACAGTACACATATAACACATATATTTCTTGTTTAAAGGCTTTTAATATATAAAGTAATTTTACTCAATATTAATGATGAAATATGCAAACTAGGTTTATTGAAAATGAATGTTTTAATGAAACATTTAAAATTTCTATTAAAGTATGCTGCAAAATTTGGATTAAATTACCACAAAGTATATTGTAATGCGATGCATGAATTCTACGTTAAAATGAACAGCCAAGCATAAACTTAAGTTCATACTAGACTTATCTTTACAGAAATTTACTTAAACGAATAATTTATCCGTCTTTCCATATCAATCTCATATTCCGCTACATTAACCTTTCTTCAGAATTCAAACCGTACATGGCCTGATTGGAGCCTACATTTTTTAATTCGTTATCTCTATATAATAGTAGGTATTAACTTTTCTCCTAGATTAAAATGTATTCAACCAGTTGGCGGCAATAATAATACACCTATATAGGCATAATAGTATTCGACTTTGAAATATCTCCCATGCTTTGTATTTAATAGATTGATTATATCCTGTACATTTTATTTAACCAATTTTAAAATTACTTACATGTGACAAGCTGAATAAAGAATAAAGGTTATTTTGTTTCAAACATCTTTCAATTATAAATATATCAATCATTTAATTGATTAATACGTACATACTTATACATTCAAAGCTTATACAAATAACACGGCACATGTTTTCTGCACAAAGGTAAAAACAAAGAAATTTGACACGTATTTCAGGAAATTCACTCAGAACAGATAATATAGAAAGAGCAAGTAATTATTTCATGTCCAGTTCAAATGAATATTATTTTAATCAACTTTTAAATAATTTAAAGGAAGAATTCGAGAGGGCACAACACGTAACAACGATTTAATAAGATCATAAAATTCAATTATCAACAAACAAATAAATTACATAGGTATATTATATCACATGTTTACTTATTTCAATGAATTCTCAAAATTAAGAAGAATTTAAATTTAATACATTTAAACTGCTGTAACACATTTATTTGTATACTAATTGATTCAAATACATGTATTGTATTTGATACATTTGAATTTTGACACTGAGCAAATGCAAAGGATGGTTATTTTTGTTTTATATCTTTATATCTTGTTTATTCTTTTATAGGAGGAATATATGTTTTACAAAATATAATTGTATAGTTATAATTACTATTAAAAGGTGATCTGTTTCGAATAGAAGTCATACAAATAATTAATAGTAGTATATTTATATTTTTATTTGAAATTTATAACATTATAGTAATAGTACATAAGAAATAATATTAGTTTACTGCTTTAACACCAGAATAGTTTATAGAAGTACAGGTGGAACTATCCAGTTTCCACTTTATAATTTTATTTAGCTATTCCTGCCTTACTAAAGCAATCATTATTAGTAATGTGAAAGCAACAATTCACGTCTTTGTAAATATTAATTTGATTGTGATTATATTTATAAGATTTAAATACATATTATATTAAAAATGTTTATACATGAATATACAGCATTTATTTTCTGAATGCCTTTAAGAATTTTATATAATAAAGGTGTAATTCTAACTAATGCATTCTTTGTGAATATACATACTTTTATTTATAAAAACATTTTAGCCTAAACATTGTTATTTCAATATTGGACATCTTGGAAGGCTTTCATTAAATAATAGTTACACGTATTATTTGTCTATTTACATCGTAATAAAAGGAATAGACAAGAGTCTTTTTAATACGGACGAGAAAATAGAGGCATTCGAAGTTACACATCGGCTTTATATTCTCCATCAATTGCCTGCCTTAGAACCGGTAAGGTATAACACAGTAAGGTCATAATTAAAAAGATGTTATTGTTCGGATGAATAAAAAGCTGTCATTACAATAGATTAGCTGTAAAGAGAAGACTAACACTATATAGGTGAATCACGATATTTTTGCTTTTTTAGATAACAGATAAGTAAGAATATTTTTGAATATGTTTTAAGTTGATTTACATATCAAGTTTATTTTCATTTATTTATAGTGCATATATAAGAAATTCTTTAATGTTTTATATGACAAATACTATCGTGACAAAAGAAATTAAAAATAGTATCACTGTGAGACTCATGGGCTTAATTTACTTCTTATAAGATATTTTAGTTTTCATATTTTCTAATAACTCAGATTACTGTATAGAAATATATATACTTCTTAAAGTTTAAGAGACGAATATTTACTTTAATATAACGTGCTTTTGTATCTAATAAAATAACTAGGAGGGTTATGATACAAAATAATTACTGTAACAGAATATGCATGAATAGATATCACAGAATAGACGCATGAAGTGAATGGGAAGAATAACTAATATGTTCTATATATAGCTACTCTTGCGTAATTATTTAAACTTTACATCTTTTTTATTAATTGGTTTAAGCAAAAGAATTAGTATTATTATAAAAGGTAATTCCAATATTGAATAAATATATAAATAATTGCTTTAGTTCATAATAAATTTTTCCAGAAAAATAACTAGACAGCAAGCAACAATGAATTTGCCGTGTATGTTTCTAGAATTTATACATTTTTATTGGCTTCTTTGAAATATTCAAATAATATTTCTCTTTTATATATTTTCTTTTCAATGCAATTCCTTCTTCACAAGAATTTTTACTGTTCTCCAAGGTTTTCAAATATTTTTGTATTTCCAAAACTTACTTTGCAGTTTCCTTAAATATCATAGAAGTGATCACGTCACATAGTTCCTGTGTAAATTGAGTCTTCGAACAATAGAAACAAACCAGTTACCGATTTATATTTGCTTGAGAAATTCATGTCTTGATACAACAAAAATCAAATTTGCAAACAGCATCCTAGCTTTATTTCACTCAGGATACAGCAATAAATCCACAATAAACCGTCGTTAATATTTCCAATATTTTGAAGAACAAAATGCCTTCTTCAAGTATCGAAGTAAAATAGACAAACTTTTGTTTATATTGTGTATCAAAATTGGCAGAGAATCTTATAAAAAATTAAACTTTTTTGACAAAGACTAGTTATTATTAAATAAAATTATTTTTATTATTCTTTTGCACTTTTTAATAGAAACAAATTATTCGTATTTTAAAATAGTGTAATTGTTATTATTTATTTTCATTCCATAATATGGATATAATATTGAATTTGTTCAAATTTTTAAGGTAAGTTATATTATCTGCATCTCACCGAAATATTTAATTATCCAACTATACCAATGGCATCTTTTTTAAAGGGAATTTTTATCATTTTCAAGAAATGCCGATTTGTATAAGACAACGGAAAAAGTGGATGACCTTGTAATTATCTCATCTGCTCCATGTTTTTCACTCGCGGAAGATATATAATTGAGCTCATTTATATTGTAAATTAGATTTCGTCAGGTTGATTAACGAGTCATAATTAGCATTAATTAAATTATCCTTTGAAAGCGTCCCCTTTGGCTAAATTGTATAATATTGAAATAGTCCCCAGTATCAATTATTACCGAAAAACAAAGAAAGAATTATTAGTATACCCACTTTATTACACTTACATTGCTCAATTGTAACATTAATCTCGTTTATTTTGATATCGATACTCTATAAAGGGAACCAAATACATCACATCCTACAAATTTGGATTATTGCTAGTTGACAAGGCCCCAAAAGGGAGTCAAAAGCCCCCAGTTATTAAAAAATTAATGTCCGTGTTCTATTTTAGGACATGAGTTGCCCTTGGCTTTACTCTTTCAAAATATGGATATGGTATCTTGTCGAATATGTAGTTGAAAGAAAAAGGATTTTCTTTCAATGCAATAATGTAATTTCCTAACATTCGTTATAGATTAAAATTTTTAATTTGTACAGAAAACGTCTTTTAAGAATAAACCCATACATTTGCTAATGTTATCAGCTTCTAAAGGCTCTTTTACTCTGTTGATATATTGAGTTAAAAGCATACTAGCTACATGTAATTTAATGATAATCTATATTATTATTTTCTAGATAACATAATTCTTAATTTCTAGAAATATAAATTAAGAATTTGGCTTACATACGTCATTGTAGGTTCCTATAATAACACGCCCATATTTAATTTAATATATACAATAAAGTATTTGCTTTTTCTGGATTATAAAATACGTGATTCTCACTTGTTTAAAAAATAATAAAATACTGCACTACCTTTTTCAAGAGTAATTTATTAATATTAAACGCAAAATATCGTTGAAAGGATTTCGCTTAACACGTTATAGGTGTTGTGAAATTTATATGCCATAGCTGTTATGGTATCAATCTGTTTATAAAATCTTTTGATATTGTCGTTAGCTCTGAAAGATTGGCATAGCTCTGAAAGAATGGCATAGCTCAGAAAGAATGGCATAGCTCAGAAAGAATGGCATAGCTCAGAAAGAATGGCATAGCTCTGAAAGAATGGCATAGCTCAGAAAGAATGGCATAGCTCAGAAAGAATGGCATAGCTCTGAAAGATTGGCATAGCTCTGAAAGATTGGCATAGCTCTGAAAGATTGGCATAGCTCTGAAAGAATGGCATAAAGAATTATAGAGTATGTTTATAGAGCTTATTCTTTCAAAAAATGTAACGTTTTTAAAATTTAAATTGCGTTAACAGTTTATTATAAACTTCCAATATGTATGCATCATATGCATACTGTCTCTCAGTGACAGTTCAAACAAGAAATTACGAAATATAATTAAATTTTCACTTATTTAAGATTTTGATTTAAAAAGATGATATAATTTAAATTATATTCACCGTTCTAATCCTGCACGTGTGATTATTTTTAATGACTTCCAGATGATAATAAAATACGCGCTGTATCAAGACCAACATGACATTAGAAACAAACAGGTGCATTAATTAACTAAAATATTAACATAAAAATAGACCATACAATCAAATCACATTATTAAATAATATTATAATAAATATCTTTAAATAACTATGTGCATAACTTGTAATACAATAAATAATAGTATAATTGGTATTTTAATATAAGGCACAAGAAGATTATAACATATTTCTTATCAAGCGTATATAATGGCACGTATTTCTCAAATGACGTTGTCTTAATCTCCAAATACTGATATTATTTTATATCTGTGAATATCATTATAAGATTTAGTAGATGGATCTAAAAACATGAAAATATTAATTAAACGCTTTGATTTATCGATTGTAAAAATATTGCTATATACTTACAGGAAATATTATGTTAAAAAATATATTAGGAGATAAGTCTCTATTACTTGTCAGTTAAATGCCCGAGTCAATTATAAATGTGGGATATACCTGCATAAGATACCTTATTAGAGGGCTGCAATCCTTTTCCTTTTAAAAATAGTCTGAGGATTATGCTTGTAAATATATTGGCGAGGCCTAATTTGATATCTATATTTGATTAAAATTCTGAATTACTGTCTAATAATGCAGTAGCATATCTAGGCTTAATTATACAGAATCCTAGAATATTATTCAGAATATACAAATTTATGTATTAGGCAGTTTGCTTGCGAATAAATTGATGACATCTACTATAGTACATGATATATAAAGTGAACAGTAAATTAAAATGAAAATTAAGAAAATTGACAGCATATATATATGCTAAACTCAAGTACCTACGCTTACATAAATGCAGTGTATGGAAATTACTCATAATTATAATATATGTAATAATATATTAAAATGTTGACTTGAATTTCTGATTCGTTAAGAAAAGGCATAGCAAAGTAACTAATCTAAAATTTAATTCTAAGTATAAGTTTAATTATCAACTCTACAAAAACAATATATTGACCTTTATAATTTCCTATCGCATTAAAAAATGTGATGACATTAAACAACGCTTATAGTGAATAAATATAGAGGAACAGATAAGCAAAACCAACACTTGATAAAAATTTAGATGTATATTACTCACACAATCAACATACTACGTTTGTTCGGTTAATAAAAATAAAAAACTTAGTCTTCAGAAACATTACACTAACTTTTTTTTACAGATACTTTAAATAGTAACAAGCTCTTGAAGTCAATCATTTTATTGTGTCAGTTTTTGAACATTAATACTAGAATTAAAGAATAGCCACACGGCCATGTTAATCGTTCGACTGTTGGCCCCCATGCTAGAAGTAAAAGAATAGCCACACGACCATGTTAATCGTTCGACTGTTGACCCCCATGCTAGAAGTAAAAGAATAGCCACACAACCATGTTAGTCGTTCGACTGTTGGCCCTCCTGCTATTAGTAAACTCGTTTAGGGTGGAATGCAAAAACCGTCCTAAGTGAAGGAGCTTCTCCAACTTGAAAATATGTAATTATTTAAAATTTGCAATAATACCAATAAATTTAAAAATCAACTATCTAAACTAAATTAGGTTTTAAACCCGGTTCTTATAATTGTTTAACTAATATTTTTTGCTTTTATGAATTTAAAAGTCATTTTGACGAGTTTTGCATTCCTAACACTAAATCGCTTTAAAATACTGTGCAAGCTCTATACTACTTAAAGGATTTATTAATGCACAGTATTAGTCCAAACGACATGTAATTTAAGATAGGTAGTAGATATTTATAATTATCAGTATTGATTGTTATTTTGCGGAGATATTTTGTTTAGAAATTCCAGGCCAGGCTCACATTTTCTTTTGCGTATAAATAATACTTTCGCTCTCTGTCAAAGAAACTGTCCCCCCACCTCCCCTTCCCCCCTTTCATACAGTCAGAGAGGATTATCGAACAGTAGCTGCTAGATATTATAGCTATCTAATATTATACGTACAAACCATGCATGTGCTCATACACAACACAATAGTGATTGCGAGTCATTCATAGAAATCTGGAAATATTCTTATTCTCTCTCTTTCTTTACTAGGGAAGGACATAATGAATATATAAATAATACCGCACAATGGAAAGTGGTCTTATTATTACATGTGAAAGGACATGTAATAGGATGCTCAGCACAAATAAAGAATTTTCAATTCTTCTTTGGACTTCATCTCGGTCGTTTTCTGTTTTCCCATAGTATACTGATAACTTATCAAAAACATTACAGAGCGTGTCAATGTTAGATTCGGATGGACAACATACTGCTGCGAAGCTGACAAGTCAGACTATAAAAAGTGCACGAGTCGAGAAGGTTTTAACGATTTCTATGAAGTAGTACTTTTAAGATGTCAGAAACATGCTTTCATATCACGGTATAAAGTAGGAATTGGGAAGTGACCATTTTGGGATAGTCCTAAGGATTATTACCACCGCATTTTTTATGAAGCCATCGATATTTTTATAGTTTCAATTAAGTATTACTTTTCGCAGTCCAGCTTCAATCAATATTTAAAGATGGAACCATTGCTTGTGAAATCTTTGGTATCGCAAGATATAACCGACGATTAGCAATTCATACCTATACTGAATACTCTGAAGATATTGATTGCAAGTTACTTCAAGGTCTTCTTTTGGATTTTTTTTTATTGTTTTGCCGGTAAATCCAAGAAATGCTTTCAGGATATTATGCCAGCTATTAGAGAATTGTCTTCTGCCAAAGAATCAATAATGGAAGGAGTTATTGAAGTTTGCCATTTACTTCTGGTCAATCCGCCAACCTCAGCTAGTGGAGAACGATTTTTTTCAATTGCTCAACGATTGAAGACCAGGCTTTGATGTCAGATGACTCAAGGACTACTCGATTCCCTGGCTATATATTAGATTGGTACAAAGAAATTACCTCCAACGTCCCAATTGTGCAAATTGCAGAACAATATTTAGCTGTAATAATAATATAGAAGAAGGGTTTTTGGAAAGTTTCGTTGTATAACTAAAATGTGTATTTGTGTATTCTTTGTATAAACAATTATTGGTCAGTGATCATTGTTGAATAATGTTGAATACATAAATGCATAGTATGTTCTATATATAGGCTTGTTCAACAAGTATGGTAGGATGTGTAGCACTAATACATTATATGAAATACCAAATTATTACTATGTTAACAAGTATAAGTATTACACTTTTTCAGTATTGGATATTATTTTTAGAATATGTATAGTATTTAATATTGAACAAATTATTCAACTTTCTATATTGTATATTGATATTCAATGAACTGGTTATATTAAACAACTGGTTAGTGCTTAAACAACTGAAATAATATTCATGTAATGTTTTCAGTCAAGGACTTTTGGACAACTGGTCCACCTGTGTTTTTTACTATGGTATTTACACAATGGTTATAACAACTTTAACCTGAAATAATCCGTAATAGTTGATATCTAATTGCTTAAATCCTAAGTGATGATTAAATCTTAACTCACTGTTTTAAAGCTGTATTATTATACTATATTAACTGAATCCTAAAACATGACATATTCAAAATATATGATTTTCCCATAATTCCCTTTTTAAAGTGGGGCCAGTTGTCAATACATATCAACATAAGAGATTAATTAAAAGACTTGAATAACTGAACAATAAAATTTAATAACTTAATAGATGCATAACTTTTTTAACCAACAATTACTTCCTAGCCACAATAAGATTATTTAAATACCCTCAAATTATTTTGTAAATTAAGTGAACGTGTATAAGAGTTAAATTACACCTTTTACCCTAACACACACTTTCAATTACGCTCTGCGGTGCCTGCTGTGGTTTCATATTATCAATATAATTTACCAGAGGACCTTAAATATTCTAAAATTGTTCACTTATTCAAAAGTGACCTACTGATTAATGTAGTATGTCAAAAACAAAAAATGTATTCAAAAATATTTTGCAAGAGAATTAGTTACTAATGCTTGAATAAGAGAAATTTTAGAATAAAAGAAGTTGTTCTCATATTTTTACATGGAAATTAATATTATAAAACGAAATAAAAATATATGAGTTCAATGCAAAATTAATAGCTAAAACTAAAATATTCCTTCGTTGCAATTTAGTTATCTCTTTAAATTCTTTGTCATATCAACTGTACACAAATAACAGATAAAATATTATATGACAATCACTTATTTTTCAGATAAGTATTTCGGAAGTTTGATATATAAACTATTAATTGTTTAATTATTATCCATTGTTGTATATAAGTTTATCAATTTATCAACGTAGAATAAAAATCTATAAATTTTCACAATCTTAGTACCGAACCCTGTTGACTGCAACTATAGTAAACGTTCATGAATACATATAATAAAGTTTTTTATTATGCAAGACTAAAAAATAAAATCAAACAAGCCACCATTTTACTTTATATTTATGCATTTTATAGTATTGCAGTTATGTACCTATAACTAGAATTTATTATTACATGTATTTGTTGATTTTAACTCTTTTAAATTATAATAATAATTGTTTTATATGCTTGTCTATATTTTGATTGCCACATAAAATTTTTAATTTAGTAAGAATATATACAATATCTATAAAATATTATACAAATGGGTAAAAAAAGAAATCATACGATTCAAACTGGCAAAAGTATCCACATCTTACGAATTTATCCAAACTGGAATCTATACAAATTGTAAAGAATCAATTTATATTATCATTTTATTATTTTACATTACCCATCAATATCAGTGATCACCATTACATTGCGTATAATACAGGGAAAAAATCATCTCAAATTATATATAAATGATATAAATTTAGTATAGCAGAGCGACATATTACATGAGCACTCCAAGGAAAATGTTCACGAGTCCCGATAATACACAAGGCATCCAAGCCTAAATATATGCAGGAGATTATTCAAAATAAACACAATTATCAATCACCAGGAGCACTTAGATAGACACCAACCTAGGTGGCCATGGCAATCACATATTCCAATCACACATGAAATGCCAAAACTTCAGCATTTCATCTTGAGAGTAAAGAAGTAATATATATACAAGGATGTAAAATGGGAAGGGGGGGGGGTGGGATCTCAAAAGCATACATATTTACATTAAGAAAGAGTCAGACGGTTTTAGAAACAATTATTGATCGCTTCAGAGATAGCAGCATCCTCCATAGCTTGCAACAATTCTTTGATGTCCAAGTCTAGCGTATGTGAAGGGAGGAGAGCATTCCGTCTCCACTTGCCCACATTACTGTTCATGAACTGACTGTAAATCACCTTGTCCTTAGTTTTCTCTATCAGGATCTGACGCTCGGCCGCCTCTGCGGCCTCTCTTGCCGTCTGAGCGGTTTCATCCTCCTCATCCCCTTCACTCTCATCATCATGGCAACTCGCAACGTCCTCCTCGTCCACACACTTCACCACAATGGTCGGCGGGATAAGCGGCATCTGCAGCCGGTGGCCTGGCCCATAGCACACCGAGCCGAATCGCGGTGCAGCTCGACCACGCTGTTCAAAGCGACTTTCTACGAGCTCGGCGGTGCTTTCCTCAACTGTTTCCTCGAGTAAGCCCTTGGACCTCTCCGGAGGAGTACGTCCACCACTTGTGGACCGGCGTCGAGTACTCGACTTACGTCGTCGAAGTAGAGGAGTGAGGGATAGACGAAAGCCAAGAGCGGAGAACTTGAAATGGTGATTGTGGGGCTCAGCAGTGCTGCTAGCGTTACCTACTCGACCCGTAGTACTTGGGACACTGCTCCTACGGGTATCGAAGTCGATTCGTCGGTTAGAATTTGACAGTGAAGAATTAGACATGTCCTTCGTGGTTACTGTTCAGAAGAAGTTTCCTCTTTTACTTAAAAGAAATGATGAAAATCTAAAAATGTCTTAAAAACACTTTTGACTCTACCTATAATATATTGACATGAATTGTAGTAGTAGATACTTCTAAATTATAAATAATAGAGTGGGATATATAATTTTCCTTTTATTCAGAGTATACGACAATAATTTTAACAATATTATGATTGGATGATATCGACAACGAGAAACAACCAATAATACATATTAAAACACAATTGATTGCTTCAATTATAATCAGGTAAATAAATTTCGTTTGCCTCGTTTAATCATTTTACACATACTTAGTTTTGTGTATAATTAAAATCAACTAAAATAGCCGCTTCTTTTTGTGAGGATTGTCATACTTTTGAAGTGTCAGGACTGTATGTATTCTTCTTCAGAAAAAAATGTAACTTCAGTAAGTTTCCAGTTCTTGTGGCCTAAATCTTACGTTATAACTCTAAATTTTAGTCAAGGATATCAGATTTGAGATATTTAAGCTCAAATTAGATCGACGGTGGATAGATATGCTTGCTTAAATCTGCTATATTTAATAAATTTAGATGTTTTTCTATCTTAATGAACACATTTTACATGAATTGACCTTCAACAAAAGTAAAAGGAAAAATTAATATCCATGAACTACTTCAATATACTTCAATACTTCAACTTAAAGTATTCCGTGATAATATCTTGAAAAACCATCGTATAAAATGAAACAAGGCAGTATGCTAAGTTAGATATTTCGATCCTACTAAGTGAATTGTTTGGACTTATATAGTCAATTTTAGGGCACTAAATTAATAATAGTTGGGTGAATTTTTTCAAGTTGACCTTTATACCCTATTTTCTATTTAAAAATGGCCGTTATTAAAATGTTTTTAATAATAAACAAAAGTTGACCGAGGACATCACAAAATATCCTTTAATGAAAGGAATCTTCACGAAGTCCTCAAAGTCGACTTTAAATCTAAATCTAAATCTATAATGAATAATTTAGTATATACTATTTGTAAAACATTATTATTCGTATATTTTGATATATAAATGTTATACATCATTATCTTAGCTAAATATGATGTAAAACTTCAAAACGGTGACCGAAAACTTATTGTTACATATAATTCAAAAATTGAAAATATTTAACGCATTAATATTCTTTAAAAAATATCATTTTTCCTATTTTAGGCTATTTGAAAGAAGTCCGGACGATCGGTTAATTTCAGATTGAATCCTTCTCAACAAAAACAATGACCAAAATAACTTGAAAACAGTAAAATATTATATTATATATTATTAAATAATAGATTCAAACAGCCTGTATTGCTTGTATTGCGTCTTTTTAAGGTGATCCAGAAAATTATCAGCATTTCTAATTTGTGAAGTATTCGAGGTCTAATAGGGCTTTTTAAGTTAGTAAAAATTTAGCATAATTTTAATCGTATACATTAAAAATTTACAATTTTATATGTTATACATTTTGATTTTTGTACCAAAATATATTATTTTTTTACCGATGAAATTAAAAAATATGGTTCCTTTTTACAAGGATTTATATTACCCTCAGTATATATATTTATTACTATTAGATGTATGGTTATATACAACTAAATATCACAGTAATAACCAATAAAATAAAATAACACATATACAATACAATTTGTCTGAATACAAGTAAGAGCTAGCTCACACAATATAAGATGTGCTATTAGTAGCTAATATATAGATGTCCATGATTTAAGATAGCTTATGATTAAGATAGCGTCGTGATTGGTATACTAGGGAAGACATTTAAATATTAACTTTAAAATTAACTTTAATTTTAACATTTGAATAGTTGTTTTATCTAAACACGTTGGCATCTATCTAGTCACTGACGTCTTCTCGACTTCATACTTATAATCTTTTGTATTATCAAAATCATTGCACGTGCAAAGTTCTATGCAACGAACATATTCTTCAGATAGAAGTATCTCTCCACGACATCCGTTAACAAGTACAGCGGAATTACGTACAGAAATTGTCCCAGCTTGTATTTTCTACCATGCATAGTCGATAAAGGTTGGTATGTTATTAACCATGGCTGCTTGTAAGCTTTATACGTCATTTGAATAAAATTATATTAGATTAGTTTGTGTTCAAAGATATGCGAAATAAATTGTATAAATAATTGATGGCTTGACGTTTTGAATGATAAATTTATTTTAGTTTAGGTACAATTTGTGTAATAAGTAATAGATATAAATACAAAAGCGACAGCGTTGCATCAATAAAACCAACAAAGGAGTTCTAAGAATAAATGTTAAAATAATGCATAGTATTTAGGTATGTATAATTAATAAAAGTTTATTTAAAATTGTAAGATGCCAAGAACTAAATATATATAATACAATACTTGTACATATTGTATACAATATAATACAATATATATATATGTACCTTGAGATATGAGGGCCCTCTACCTAGACAGATGTAGGGCCCCTACCATCACAGCTATGGGGCTCCTCTACCATCACAGCTATGGAGCCTCAACCTAAAGATCTATGGATGTATTACTTGATCAGTTGTACCATTTTATTATTGGCTGACAGTTCACCATAGAATAGATTGGAACCATCCGGCCAAAACAGCTCACCAGACAGAAAGAAAGAAAAGAGAAATCAGAAAAAAATAAAAGATAAAACAAAAGAAAGGGTAACTATATACCTAACAGGAAAACCAACAAACTAGGATATACAAATGGTAAAGGAGAAGAAATTCTATAGCTAGAAAAAACTCAATAAAAACTAGCCAAAAAGAAACCAAAACCTAAAGTGAAGGAATTCCACCAAGTTAATACTTACACTTATAACACAGGCCTAGGAAACGAGAGGTGTTAAGTCATGCCTGTATGTAGTCATGTTAACTGAAGCCGTCATCCGGGGCACAAGACCAAAATGGATCAAAAGAAGAAATAGACTTAGAAGAGATATATTTGAAAGTTAATAAGGTGCGGACTCAGGACCCTCAACGGTGTGTTTAACCGGTTTGATAGCGCGCTACCGTCACACTTCCTTACATAAGTAGCTTAGAGTTGTCCCTTGTGTTCAATATTACAATTGTACTAGACATAATTATTCATAGATGAAATTCAGTCAGAAAATAGTAGCAATTCTCATGTTTTTGTATAGTTACATATACAAAATTATAAAATTTATAAATAATGTAAAATATATGTGCTATTATGATCATAATTATTTTTAATAAATTTACATTTAAAGAAACAAAAGGTAAAAATTGTTTTTTGAATCGTTGGTAAGTAAAACTAATATGTTTTATATTATTGATATATCATTTAATTAATAAAATTAATTGTTTGCTATGTTGCACACATTTAAAGGGTTGCACATTGGATAAAATATGAGAACAACTTATGCTGCGTATTAAAAATGAAATCAACCCAGTTCTGGCAGAACGTCTGTCTTTGTCACAATATTCTTCTGAGTTTTTTTAAATCAGTAGTGCTCTCTGCATAAATGTATTGATTTAATTATATACATAGCAGAGCTTACATTCTACTATAGGTATTAAATGCACAGTATTTTTTATAAATATGCTATATATTACATATATGTATAATACTACACTATTTTAATTTTTTTCAAATTGTATAATTTTTAAATATTTGTCAGATATATTTCAGTGTTATTAGTACATCTAATTAAATTGTAATTACATAATAAATTATTTTATTGATTAAATGTATCTTTATCATATAAAATAGGTGGGCAAGGGACTATTCGTAAAATTATAAATGTATCGATTTCTTAAAATAGCTGTTGAAGCGTATCTTAGAAGATTATATTTTCATTCACTAAGTGTGTACATACAGTGTCTAGTAGTAAACATAACTATAGCAACTTAGCCATTATATTTTGCAAAATGTTTTTCTTGAAATATTTTTATAAAACCTTCCCTAAAATAATTCCTTAAATTCATCTTTAGATTTATTTAAAGATAGTTGTGATAATTGCATTTGTAAAATTTAATCTTTTACTGATAGTTCTGTCTTTTTGCATTAACTTGAATAGGTGAAACACAACTTTTAACGGCTTATTTGTATGCAACTATATTTTGATTTTTAGTTATATGTGAATACTAATAATCAGCAGTCATTTTAAATTATGACACCACATAGCTAAGAATCACTGTATGTTCATATATAAAAGTTATATGATTATTGTATTTTACTATTAGTATCTATGTTTAATATGGATCAATTTAAATTTACGGTGTGAACATAAGTTAGTTATTTTTCATTCACAAGATTATAGATATTCGGTTTTATAACAGTTTGGTAGATATATTTCAAACCTAACAATTAATAATTATTAGTCTATATTATTTATATAGTACTAATATAGTAGTATAACTAGGAAATGTATATTTTAAGTTGTTTATTTAATGCGTACAAAATTTAAGTACAACTCAATATATAATAATAACAAATAATTTAATAGATGAAAATATTTAAAAAGCATTATATTTTCTTTTTCTATCTTTCGAAAATGGAGAAAATAGTCAAAAGACTAAATTAATAAATAACAAACAGTGAAGTGTACTGTAAATTACGATACAGATAATGTGCAAGGTGGAACATTTAGCATAAACGCATATAATAACAATAAATAAGCGTATATTTAGTTAATTGAAATGAAAGCATAATATGGAAAAAAGGATGAAAAACGAAATAAATGAAAATAAAAGAGAGCACGTAATTTAAAAATAAGAAGAATATGTAGCTTGATACAGAAAAAGAACACTATAATAGTGGTGGGACAGATAACTATATACAGGGTGGGCCAAAAGAATATAATTAAGAATATAAGACATGCATAATAATGATTATATATAATTAATAAAATATGCTGTCTAACTTTTAAAATAAGGTGCAGACCAGTCTGTTCTCCGGAGTTGAAAATATTATACTTGAAGTAAATTAAAAAACAATGAAATAAAGTACTTCTTTTTATAAACAGAAAAAAATGATTAACGACCATTTTCGAAAGACCTAAAACAAATATCACTTATTAAACCATCAGGTCATATAATAAATATAATACAATGGAATCAACTCAAAATGTATATATCCTCAGGAAGGTGAAACAACTCATCAATCATTGCCACCAAAGTCATCGGTCGTAATCAATTATCTGATATCTCAAATCGCCAAACTCAATTAGCAATGAATCTTTTTAACAAAATTAAAGATTGTCCAAACCACATTTTGAATGACATAAGGCCCAACTTCTCATCTAGATCGAATCGTATTATCCTGCCTCCTCTTCACACGCTGAGATCGTGGAACAGTTTTATAAACTACTGCTCTCTAATACATAACATAAGAATATGACTCACTATACATTCTACTCTTACCTTAAATATATATATGTATTGTTAATTCCTGTCGCTATTAATTTTATTATCTTTGTCTCTATTATTATTATTATTTTTTGTCTTAAAATTATAATTATATTTTCATTACCTTCATCTCCTGTCGCTGTACTGATTCCCATTTTTACAGTCTGAATAAAAATAAACACTTTTTATTATTATTATAATGATATTTTAGAAATTGATAAGGCTACACTTCGTAATATCAATTAGAATACGCTTCTCAGGCAATGGTGGAATCATGAAAGGTAAATAACGTAGTCACGGGTTGAACCTAAAAGAAGTAATCCCTGTAATAAAATATTCTCTATGAAGTTTGCAAGATCAAACCTTACGTCATAAAGATGTAACTTCCCATCTCTATATAATTAATTATTTATGATAATTTAAAAATAATGCAATCCAGTTGCGTGCCTATAACATTCGTACGGAGGGTTCCAATGGTCGTTAAGGGGCGCCAGACAAAAAGATGTCAACTCGTCCAAAACTTATTTAGAAACGTTAATTACTTAAATACAGTAAATAAATAGTTGCTAATTTATTTTATGTTTGTGAGGATTCTTTCGTAAATGATTTTAAAATGTATGTTAATACCATAGCTAAATAGATATTTGTTTTAGCTTCGAGAGAGCGCGGACAATCTATTTCTATGGTTAATACATAATCGAAGTACGTACACCAATTCTGTGCGACCCTTATAAAAGAACAATACGAGGGGGCTTCAATAAGTTCTCGGACTCAATATTAAAGCAACCCCCTAGACCTATAATCAATATATTTTCAT
>JAYRBW010073972.1:0-25634 GCA_036023295.1 Invenusta paracnida
TTTAATTTTATTCTTATTTTAAAATGCTTTTTGTTAATAAAATATACTTCAAAATAATATATTTTTCTTTTTTGGGTATTATAGTAGTCCTTGTATTTCACATTTTTTGCATTGGACTTAAGTAAGTTCTATAAATAGATCGAAATCATTCCAGTAACTAGAATTTCTTTCTTTCAGCAATGTAAAGCGATGAGTCACTGCATGACTGTCGTTTCTACCTATTCAGATTTCTATGATGTAACCGAAATAAACTACATAATAAGCTTAAACTATTGAACCACTAGACTCGATAATACCAAACTGTGTAAATTGTGCTGCTAATAAAAAGGGCTGCGTGACAAGTATTGAAGTGAACTATTTATATTATTTACTAATCTTCTATTATGAAACTTCTCTAGCTAGATTATTAAATTATGCAATAGATGCCAGGGTGGAATTAACATATTATCAACGTTGCTGAATGTCGAATTAATACATCTTACTCATATATATTCTCGAACATTTATTCATAGAATAATACAACTTACGCAAATAATAATTTCGTATATATTACGCCAGCATTAAACTTATTTAAACTATTTTAAAGTATACAATTTTTAATTTAAATGTCAAAAACATTTTTTATGTCTCAAAACAATGATAATAACACACAAAGCGTAGATACTGTAAGAAATATTGTTACATGAACATACTACTTCAAATATAACAAATAGTATATAGGAATAATTCATAGAGCTTTTAAAAATTAAAAGCCCTACTGCTTTGAAAAAATTAAAACAGCTTAATAGAGAATGTATATATTTGTATAATTAATTACTGGAAGTTGAAGAATAAGTAAACGAATTAATAGAATTTACTATAATAATATGTAAGAATGTATAATATATATATATATCATTAGTCCAGAATATTGACTAAACTGAACAACCAGTTGGGTGATTTTACAGATATAAGTGGTTTAAGCTTATTTAGAAGATATGACGAGCAGAGAGGATAAGAGAAAAGGAAAGTAGAGGAGATGACATGATAGGAAAAGAGAGAAGACATTTTATATACAATAGTAGAAACGTTGTATGAAAGAGAAGGAACTTATCAATCTCTACTGACAGCGATCAGGGAATTTTATTAAGGTATGTATATTGAAGTCTGGGCTATCCGTATGTTATAATACCAAGAATCTAAACCAGTTTTCCATCCGACCCGTGTCAGGATCTCTAGATGAATTCATCAATGAAACACGAAGAGGTGGTAGGTCGTTCTCTTCATCCAAAACAAAGAAGGGTAAGGATAACACAATTTAGTACAATGGGGTGGGGGACAAAGGATTTATAAAAGGGAAGAGGACAAACAGCGAGAAAAAATACGACTGGCGGACGGTAAAAAGTAGTCCACAATTCAGTCACAATAATCAATACATCATCACCCTCCTCAGTAAATCAATAGTCAGTCAGAGAAAAGATGGATTGATGATGCCTAGTAATAATAATAATTCGGGATAAAGAACAAGTCAGAAAATAGTGCGGAGGCGCGAAAATGTCATTAGTTTATGTTTTATGCAGATAAGAGTATATACAAAATTAGCGGAGAGGCGAAGGGCGTGGGTATCCATTAGCTAAAATGATGGCAGAAAGGAGGTAAATGTACAGACAGCCTATAAACAAGGAGGGGAGTGAAGGCATTTAAAGGAGAGAAAAAAATCAATATATTGATTAGATTAGGTCAGCAATACAATGTACTAATACCATAGTGGAGGGTAGCGCATTCAAAATATAAAAATAGTCATTTGCTGATGGTGGTGGTGATGTTGGCTGTATAAGGTATCCAGTTCCAGTAATCCTATTAATAAAGAGTTAGCTAGAAATCCTTGAAGGATTCCTGGAATTTGACACTTGCCACGGGAACCTTCTTCCAGTCCTGTTCCTCATATCGATCGTAGCATCTTGTATCGCCTGGATGAGTCACTGAAGGCACGATGGGCGGCTAATGGTTGAGGAAATAGAAGAGTCGAGTTTTACATTTTTAACATTGTGGTAAATTACCTCAGAACTCAAATTTGGTATCTTTAAAACTAAATGTATAGATGAGAATGGGAAATAATTATATTTCTAAAGAGGCGCAAATTTATATTTGGTCATACTCAGAGAAAATACATATTTTAGCCCAAATTTACTGAATTCTTCAAATTTACTGAATAATCTCATCTTTGAAAATGATCTCTCAACAAAATGTATAAAAGCTAGGATAACATGTTTTGTTGGTCTTTCCATATACATATTCACATACTATTTTCATTTTGTGAATGAAGAATACAATTCCAATAATTTATTTAGATACATAATTATGTCGTGAAAGTTAGAATAATACTCATTAATTTCAAAGGAAAATGTGTCGCCTATAACGACTTCACCACTCATTATCACACAAATTAATCTATGCATTGTATTTTTACTAATATTCTGTATACACGGAAGTTTCACTAATCAAATACTATTTATTGTAAAAATTTCATTGAGTAGCATAGTTAAGTAATATGTAGTTAAAAGAATAATAAGCTTTACTATAACACAATGTAAATGGTTATCATATTCACCGTGTATTCTTTTATAGTATAAAAATATAGAGATTAGGTCTTTTTATAACATAATGGTAACCGGAACAAAAGTCAATGGTTAATCTCGTTTTAATCGCGACCTACAGTGATAATGAGGACAATAAGACGCGAGGAAAAGAAAGAATTTACTAGATATTTCACAACTGATAGTATAATCAAAAAGAATCTCATTGTTAAATAGAAATTATAAACGTTTATTAACAGATTCAATGTAACGAATCAAACATTGCAAATCGATAAAAAAATAATTATCTTCTATTCTCAACTTTCAAATGATAGAAGAAATAAAACAATAAATCAAGCATTATCAATTCGTCATTTTTAATAGCAAAACCGTCGACATTATGTTTTAAGATTTAGAGGTCATTGATACTACATGATATCCACAGGATAAACCACTTGTATTTGTTGCCCTGAAATATATTATTAAAAAATAAATAATTTCTTTGCACATTGTTGAAACCTATAAATTAAGACTTTCGATTATATTTATTACCGCAGGGTCATTCCAATTAAGATTTATGTGGAGATTTCATGAAGATTTACACGTAATTGCCATCTTGCTGTATCTACTTACGACTATACAGCTTTACCGTTATGAAGGAAGGCGGAAGTATTGCTCAAATAATTAATCAGTCCTTTCAATTACCCGATGAACGTCTGGCATCAACCAAGTAAGAAGCTCACCTTAACTTTGTACTGCTGTACGTCTTCCCAATCAAGATGCTTAAACCAGCGATGTTTGAGTACGTCTTCGGACCCACCCTTCATATTCCCCAGCCGTTTCGTTCGATCTGATACGAGCAGCTTCTTGATCAAGTCTCTGTACAATGAAGAAAATGTGACGAGATTTGAATTAATATACAACTGGAAGTACATACGACGCAGGTAATTGAAAAAAAATTGACATACTTGGCAACTGCATCAACACCATCTTTTGGAAAGTCGTATTTAGTGTTGAGAATTTTCTGATAGATCTGCATCGGATTATTGTCGTAGAATGGTGGATATCTAAAATGTGATTTAATTGAATTTAATGGTTTACCGTTAGAAATGTCAGTTAAATTTACCATTAAATATGACATACATATACGTAACGATACACGCAAATAAACCTAAAGTATAAGATACAAAGCAAATAGGTGCAAAAAACCTATTGTATTAAGTATTGATTGTGGATCAGTCATGGGTGACGTTCCGGTGACTGCATATAAAGTACCCAGCGAGTGTTTGGAAATGGCAAGAATGCTGCTTCAATAAAGTAAAGATTCGTCAAGAGCTGAGGAGATAAGATTAGTGACCGATAAACACGCTGCATAATAAAAGATTAATGTTAAGATAAGATGTGGCGACTTAAAGTGTAAAAAAGCTTAAGCTAATAAACTGTAAGTGTATTTTTGCAGATTTTGCTTATTTAAACTTAATGATAATTATGCAATAAAATAAAAAGTGAGAGCAGAGGAAGGGAGAAAAAGAAAAAATGAGAAGGTAGAAAGAGAGATAAAGTGAGGAACGACAGGGAGTTGAGAAAAAAGTGAACTAATACTATGAATTTCGTACAAATACGTTAAAAATGAAAACAAAATATCTTAGTTAGATACGCATTTCAAAATAAAGTTCAAGAAATAGAGCATATTATATTAAAGTGGGGGACCGCAGTCATTATCAACTAAAGCGGGAATAACGAGGCCTGTTTGCTCTATTTTCTATATATTAGTACAGAAGGCAATAATGATCATAAAATAAGGTTGTTCATCGACTCTAAACAAAAAGGATTAATACAACAAAAAGTATTATAAAGAGCTGAAATGAATGGATCGAACAATAATATATTTAAATAGGCCAGAGATGATATACAGTGAATAGAAGTGGTGAAAAGAGAACAAGTGAGGAAGGTTGAATTAGTCTCTTGTTCACCATAATATAGTAATTCAGCAATGAAAATCTGGCTAATGAAGCAGAAGCAGTTCAACTCAACTGGTTGAGTCCTTGTTTCGCTCGATTCCCCTTGCTTAGTTCAACAAGAATACACAAACATAAATAAACAACAGTGCAACAAAGAAGTAACCAAAGAGGGCTCTTATCTATTTCATAATTCCAAACGAAGCCTTCAATTCTGGTCACTCAAAGCCAACTATCTAATCATCCTATTAAAAAGGAATAGAGTGACAATAATAAAACTGGCATCATTTTCTCGACAAGCTGCATTCTTAAAATACATCAGGTCAAAACAGATCCATAAAATATGCAGCATTGAAGATTGTTTTATTATAATATTTAGCTTACTACCTCTTAACTATAATTATATTATAGTTTATTATGTAATTCATTATAATAAAAAACACTTACATTACAAAATTGATGTAAATAAATACATATTAAATTTTATTATAACATCGTTTAACAATATTGTTCTATTTGAATGGATAAATCTCAGAATCAGGTCTGTTAAGCAGTGCGAGAAAACTTGAGAAATGTTACGAACGACTTAGTAAATTACCAACAGCAACTACGTTCAAAACCACTAAATTTTTTTAATATGCACTTTTTAGAGAAACATAATAAAAAAATTATAAATACAAAAGAAAATTCAAATACAAAGCAACTAAGATTTTATGGTTCAATAAGTGTGATTTTGCATTTGTTATTCTTATTAATAGTTTTACAAAAACACCCAAAACATTATAATGAATGATGTCAAAGCTGGTTTTAAAATCACCGAAAAAAATTTAATCGCTGAAGATAAATCATCTGAAGGTTTTAAACCTGATTTTAAATTTCTATGATTTTAAAACATTCTCGCGGTTTAAGTATGATTTAAATCATTGTGAAGTTTTAATTCAGATTTAAAGCAATCTACGTTTTTGTTAAAAATTATTGGAGGATTTATTATTATTCAGTCATAGTCTTTCTACTTCATTAAGCGGATATCACTGTTTGTAGAATAAAATTTTATGACTCAATATATATATTTAAAAAAAGTGAGGCTTAATTATTTGACGTATAAATTAAATATTCCCCATAAAACGGGGAAAAAATAAGCTCATCTAACAAATATAAGAATTTTAATAATTTAAGCAGTGTCTACAATGTAACCTACAAACAATACTGAAGATATTTAAGTACTTAGAAATTATTCAGTTTTAAATACCATGTCTAAAATTGAGAATTTCAAATTCACTACTACTGCATCTATAACTGATCCTAACGTAACTATAAACGCTTGTTAATAGCCTGTTCGGTTTGTGTTTCTAAATATTTTACGTTAGGTGTTATTTCATATATTATCGTTGAATAATATAATTTTGTTATTGCACTAAAGCTATCCTATATATTTAAAGCGAAAATTATTTTGTTATCAACTAAATTTCAGATAAGTTTTAAAACCAACGTTGGCCTGCTAAACATTTTAATATATAGGTACTTAGTTTTACAATATCGATTTAAACATACTAAATAAATCTAAATAAATAGCAGCTATAAATTAAATCGGATTCAAAACTTTGAAAATTAATATGTTTCACCCGAAATTGGTCTTTAATCGGTTATAAACCTGATATAAAGTTCTGCGAAGTTTAAATCAATCCGTATTAACTTAGGTTATGGTAGGTTTTAAACTGTATTAATAGTTTTAAACCCGATTTAAAACAAACGTTGACCAATGTAAATTCAATAAAAAGAGTGTAAATTTTCCATTTAAGTAATACTCTATTCTTTATATTAACAAATACTGCGTCCATCAATTTTTATGTTCTAATAAATGCATATATTATGTCATAGCTGTACAGAACAATACTGGCGTAATTAAATACGCAATCTATATTTATCTACATAATATGTTCATCATTCAATTTTTAAATGTAATTTCAAACAAAGTTAACTTGGGACAAAAAATAATCTTGAGTACAACAAATCGAACATAGTTTATGCAGAAATCTGCAATTGATACGGACTCGCATTTTGCATGGAAAGTACCGAAGAGAGCCAACACAAAGAAATATTAATGAGTAAATGTTGGTACATAAAAAAGAGAGGTATCCAATTACAGTCAGGAGAGGGATGTTGACATTTGACAGAGCTCACTACCAACTCACAAGCACAAGGCTAGTAACCAAGACAACGTTAGTTTCACCTTTTCCTAGATATTATAGTCTAAAGAATTCCATAAAATTGATTCAAAGTGTGAAAAATTTAATATATTCAACATGACTTGAACCCCGACTTTTAGATAGAGCCACTATAACTCGTTAAAAAATATATTTTCATTTAGATGAAAGAAAAATACCGAACTAATATATATTAAATACTAAACATATTACAAACGTAATATATTTTCTTGTGATGTAAAAATATAATTGACATTACAATTTTTATTTTAAAAGGGTGTTTTCAAAATTGTCAAACTCTTATCTTAGTTAAAACCAGTATCAGCACAATTCTTAAAAATCGATGAAAAATATTTTTAAACCTAAAACAAGATTTGAATCCAAATTACTCTAACCGTTTAAAACATTCAATTTTTAAATTTCAGTGTATTTTAATAACCTTTTAAACTTATAAATAAAACACTCTCCGCTCCATCCCACTCCCGTCCCGTTGATGATAAATATACCGGATTCCGTTTGTATTATTAATCAATTGCATGACCCCTTTACAACTAAAGTGCGAACAAACTGTATACGAGGCTGCAATTACCTAGCTAATGATAAAAGAAAATTAGCGCCTACGTCAGGAAGCCATCATGAATATCTGTGTCAATTTAATTACAACAGAAATGAACTATGGGCAGGCAGAAAGAAAATAACGGCCACACCCAATAATCATTGCTTCCTTCCTTTTTTTCTTTAAAAGCTTTACTGTATAGAACAATGGATGTTTGAAAGAGAAAGGTAGAATTATGATTAGTCACGAAAAATAGTGAAAGGTGGAAGACCTACTTTGTAATTCCAGAATTTAGAGGTATACTCCTAGTAAACTTCATTATTAACTACTATGCTGTACAATATAATTATCCTTCCTAGTGACTGGTTGACTTATTGAAAGGAGAAGTAAAAGGTGTTGAAACATAATACACTCACCCAACAAGCATTTCGTATATGAGAATGCCCAAAGCCCACCAGTCTACAGCGCGACTGTAGCCTTTTCCTTGGATGATCTCAGGTGCAAGATATTCGGGGGTTCCGCACATCGTGTACGTTCTGTGGGAGAAGAGAAAGAGATGGTAAGTGAGGAGATATTAAAAGAGGAGAAGTGAGGCGAAGATAAGAAAATAAGAGAGAAGGAGAAGTGATAAAATGAAATACGAAAAGATAAGGATAGATGGAGAAGGGGGGAAGAAAATGAGAGGCGAGAAAGGGAAATGAGAAGAGAAAAAGAAAGGAGAGAAGAGAAGAGAACAAACGAAACCAGGCGAAGGAGAAGATGGGAAAAGAGGTCGGACGAGAAGTGAATGAGAAAAAATAAGAGAGTACACATCAAAATGGATTCGCAAAAAGAAAAATGATTTTAAACTTTTTAACATTGTAAACAAAGATGAGACAGCCTGACTAAGACCAATATGATGATGAATAGATTGAAAAGAACAATCCGTCTGATTTTCAATTATGAGATGTGTTGTTTGCTTTCATTTCTATGTAGAGAAGATTTGATAACGATCGATCGATCCATTTTTATCAAATTGTGTCCAGAACTTCACGCTAAATGTTACTAACTTATATCAATACTTTTTCGATATTTCAGATTCAATGGATTATATAGGTTATTGACGGAAAAAAAGTAGAATATAACAATTCTAACATCGCACTGCATTATCTGACAGAAAACAGTGTGAGAACGAAAACCAGCAGATGATCCGAGATAGAAATAATACCATAATCCGAGTGCTTATAGTATACATAAGATGCATTATGATGACAAATTCGGTGATGCCTGCACGTTACATAATCAGCAGGCCAGGGGTTTCCCTGCTGGTCCATAATTAGTTAGTCTTAGAGTTAAGCAACAGAGATTAATAGTATTTAATTGGTCACCACTTGTTGCAATCAGTCAGTGGTACCTAGGCAAAATACATATATTCATATATAATAAAATATACATTGTAATATGTTACAATACTTCGTTATGTAAAATTACATAATTCAGGATTAATTGATAATCATGCGATTAATAGTAGATAGAGTATACTGTTGAAATACACGGTTAATAATGTTGATACCTACATATATCTATCTAAAATTATGTTGATATTAATAAAATTTCAGTGAGGTATATATGTATATATATTAAAATATTATGTTGGTATGTAGAAATACACATATTATAACAGATTAAAGGTTATAATAAAAACAATATAATTGATACTGTAGAAAATTAAAGTCGAAACAATTTACTGCAAAATTCTTTCTCATTTCTTATGAACAAAATCTTAAAATGGTACAAACGTCATATAAAACCTGAAATGAATTTATATCAACCTAATCGTATCTATACTCGTACATGTTTATTATGTATAATAAATATACAATATTGTGTATAAAATACAGAGAAACTTCCTGGCTGTATTCCTAGTCGTTCATGGCACATTCCCCCCTTCAGCTAAAGAATTATACACCCGAATTGTCAATTTGAGCTAGAAATTCGAAAAGGTCCTTTCCTCCATATTGATCTCTTCTACATTATAAAATCAGAAATGCTGACATAAAACTATCTACTAGAACAAATACTCTAGAGAGATGCCAACAAAATACCATGTTAAAGTCACTATAAGAATTCTAAATCAACTGTCAGAGACATTGTCAAAATTGTATTTGAAATTTCAGGTACTCTTGAATTCAACTCTTTGGTCCACCAAAATGAAAAACTTGGGTGAAAGCTAAGCAGTTCTAGGCTGCCTAACTGAAGTTATTTATCAAAATCTAGTTGTTGAGTGGCTACTATATAAGAGATTCTATATATTTGCATCCTGTAGTTCTTTGTCTGAGACAAAGATACAAACCTGATAGATTCGTCTTCATCACTAGACATATAAAAAGAAAAAATACGGGAAAGAAACTGTCAGTGTATGTAGTTGAGAACGTTTGACACAATTCCATTTAGTCTTAATGATTTACTTATAAATAAATATCATTGTTTAAACTATTTGATAAAAATTAATAATGAGAAGATGAGAAAATTGTAGAGATTATAATTTTTTAGAACTTTCAGGACGTCTAATGGAATTAAGACTATTATTATCTAACTATTATTCGAATTGAACAGTAATTTTATGATGTGGAAATATAAGTCCCTTGTAAGTTTTCATGATATTCTCAAAATTTTATTTAAAAAAATAAAGGCATGCATTTTTATTTCAATAAAATACAGTACATAGATGCTGTAATATATAAAATAACTTTTAAATCATGTCAATTTATTATACTTATAAAAATAAAGCCGACTCTTTATCAGTAAAATAAAGCCCCGTTCAATAAATCTAAAAAACATTTTCTGAGTGTATGGCTTATACCAGATATCGGTATATTATGTTGCTTAGTTCATAAAATGTATAATCGTCATTTGGGAAGCAAAGTTATCGTGCCACTAACTTTGCGAGTCAAAAATGAAACAATGAGCTTACCTATCTTTGAGAACTTTAGCAAAGCCGAAATCTGTAATTTTAACATGGCCCGTGTGGTCCAGCAAAAGGTTCTCTGGTTTCAAATCTCGATATACTATTTGCAGACTGAAAAAGAGCAATGAAAAGATAGTATCAGTGTCAAATGTCAAAAGAAAAGGAAGGAGAACTTACTTATGAAGGTAGGAAATAGCAGAGACAATCTCAGCCGAATAGAAGTTGGCGGTGTTATTAGTGAATTTTCCGGCGTTCCTTAGATACGTGAAGAGTTCACCACCGCAAACGTACTCAAAGAGCATGTATAGGAATTTGATATCGTGGTTTGTCCAGTATCTAAACATAGGCGTGTACACTCATATTAGTATTAGTATCTATCAAGCAAAACAAGGCAATATCATTTAGTGCGTTCTTACATTTTCGAATTATTTCAGAAGAGAACGAAAGAGGAGAGCATAGAGGACAATTGCCCTTTAAACACAGACTTAAAAATCAATCTTCGTATATAAGACAAAAAATGTCAAAAATTATGAACAAACGGTAATATTTTGAATTCCGACATAATAATATCAAAACCAACCGATACATATACATCCGATCAAATTAAATTGAAATACTAATATAATAAAAAACGAGATTGGTAAAAAGCCAAAACGAATTATATCAATATAAAATGGTAATCTTAACGTATAACTAAGTTGAAAGAAATAAGATCGTCGTAAATGGAAGATAAGGAGAGTACTAACCTATAAGTAAGAGTAAACGGGTCGAGGCATCTTATAAAAGTACCTTAAGGTTTTATTGTAAAGATAATTGAAATAAATGCCAATAGTCAAATTATAAAAATAATTCGCTTTATGTATGCTGGTAAATAAACCATTTAAAATTAAATAGTTCCTTCAGTGACTTTAAATTCTAATGAACGGCTAAAATAATTTATCCAATACATACTTCAAAATGAAATAGTTAATAAATATTGTCCTATATATATATATAATATAAAACCGAAAAAATTTGAAATCAAAAGAGTAGGGGGTTTGACTTACAGTTTAACAATGAAGGGATGGTCAACTTGTTCTAAAATGGCTTTCTCATTCTTGACGTGCTCAACCTGTTTCATCTTAAATACGTCTTCAATCACAAGGATCTTCAGAGCCAGAAAAGTATTTGATTCCTTCTCCCGGACTGCCATTACCCGACCAAACGTACCCGTTCCTGTGATAATAGAGGAAATAGACACATTTAGAGTCCTGTTGTATATTATATAGTATAGGGGATCAATCACAAGAATGGCTTAGCCTGAACGATAAAATTCAGTAGATTTCTTTTATAATGATTTAAATAACTCATAAATTATTTGTATAATAATTATAGAAGTACTATTGTGATTAATAATCATTATAAGTGAGCAATCACAGATATCGCTTAGTGCAACGATTATAAATCGTACAAGTATTAGTGGTATTGCAGCGTGGACATAAAACAATGTTTTCGGTCTTTAGATTACATTTACGCACTAAGAGTAATCATTTATAATGTACAAATGACACAAAAATTAGAACCATAAAAGATAACAATTTTAAATTAGTTAGAAGAAAAAAGCGTTCATTTTAGAGTTTAACGTTGTATTGAACCAACATAGTATTTAACAGTATACTACGTTGAACAAAGTAGGTAATAGTATGTACAATTAATGTATTGTATAGTATTTAAAATCATTATAGTTTATACGTGAAACATGCAATAAAGGTTATAAACATTTTTATTTGGTTTGGTACAAAATATGACATCTCGAAATCAGTCCACTTAATTTAGAACATAGCCAGCTTACGCTGAAATTTATCGAACATAATTTTAGTTTTTCAGTATCTTAATATGTTACGCTCTACTCATTTGAGCTCATAGTAAAATACAGTTAAAGTACTCATAAAGTTTGAAATACAAACAACACCCTTCTAAAGGTAGTGTACTAGACAGAAAGCCTAAAAGTTTATCATATCAGAGAAGAAAAGGTGTACGTGCCCTTTTGCCCCAATTAGAACAACATTGCTGCAATCAGAAACACACCTTTGCCCAAAATTGCCCGAACAGATATAATACATAGATATTTTATCACGCATCTATAAACAATAAAATCAATGAAGCAGCCTATCTCGTTATAAAATACCCTATGGTAAAGAAAGAGGACAGAGATCTGAAACTTCTTTTTTATGCAGCTCAAGAATACTACCCTTAAGGCTTCCTAAAAGTGTCAACGAGCCAGTGATACTATGACGACATCAAGATAGCAAAAAAGGCCCAAAATTAACAAAATATCTTAAGCTGCCTTTTACTGTCGATATGCTGCAGTACATGTTATCGATAATGTGTACATATATAAATATAAGATGTACATCAAACTACCGATTTTCCCTTCTCCACAAGCTACGTACAGCGAAGATCTAATATCACTTGGCCGTACAGGAAGATCAAGCGAAGAGTTGACAGAAAAAGAGACACCAAATCACCTAAACGTCCCTCATGTAGTCCGTGAAGTCATGAACAAGACCATATGCTGCTGGTGGTGGGGGAGGGGGGGGGGGGGAATTTTGAAGTAATGAAATGAAGGAATGAAAGTCGTACACATGTTGAAAGGCAGGATGCAGAAAAGACGATCCATCTAAATAGATTCTGTGATAGCAAAACAGAACAGCTGTCATTGTCTTCATGCATTACCATACCAGAAAGAGACAGTAATACTAGATCAGATTTGAATACCTATTTAGAGAAATAAAATGAGATGGCCGACAATCCGCCAGTGTGAAGATGTAAAACAACTCCATCAATTGATAAAATGAACAAGAATAATTTTTAAAAATTCCATATCACTTCTAGAAATAGAAATTATTTTTATCAATGTAGCAGTCATTAATTGGCAGTCTGTTTTTTATCACAAATGGAACGAACAATCAAGGAGAAAAATGAGTGGCTTGTCTTATCTCAAATTCAATCAATAAGAAAGAAGAGAGGAGAATTTAATCGAGTACCATCTGTTCCCCTTTTGGTTATTATTTTTAGATAGAGGTCAGAAAAAACATATTCGGGCGTGTCCAATTCAGACAACACGATTGTTTTTTCAAACATATTTTTACAGACCTAGAAATATATAAATTATTTAATGAATGATTTTGTCTATATTCTCTTAATTATCAAAAAATTGGAGATCACAAACGTAATTGAGGGGGACTGAAAAGCTAGAGAGTGAATGAACGTAAAAGGGTAACATAAAAATATGCCAAAGAAAATTAAGCTAAGTAGTTCATTTATAGTCAAACAAGTCAGTTCAGACAATATGTCCAATTTATATGAGCAAATTGTTCTAATTACTTAAATTAAAGAAAAAATAGAGGAAACTATGTGAATTCAAAAGGCGAAATAATTATATGAGAAAAGGAAGGGAGTTAAAAAGAAAGCAAACCTAAAAGGAGAGAAGATAAAATTAAAGATGATGGGTGAAAGCATTATGAAACAGGGAAAGAAAATGAAGGAAGGAAGGAGAATACAAGCAAAGTAAAGGTAAAAACGAAAGCTAATGTGTCTTAAAAAAGCAAGGAGACAGTCATCAATATCTTCCTTCTATATTATTATCAAACATTTATGTAACACGACCATACAATTTGGTTACTACCTCCAGTCACGACAAGAACTTTACCATGACTTTATTAAATGGGAGAGGAGGAGAGGAAGGAAGGAGTCATTTGAACACACACATACAAGCACACTCCATACATTACTTTGAAAGTTATCAATTCTATCCCTGTCTGTGACTTGACGTGGTCGGTAGTGCATAGCAAATCCAGATTGCCAATTATACCTAAATGTATACACACACAGTCAGATAAACAAATCTAAATATCTTATCATACAGTTCAGGTACTATCAGCCAACATTAATCACACAATATATCTCAGCGTAATTCTCAACTGTGTTATGTATTTTTTATCGAAAAAGAAAAACTACTTTTCAATATTCCTCTCTTTTCTCATTAACATTATCGAATACTGGTTAACTTTAATTCTGGGATAGCAAGATGCCTTCACTGTTAGTAGACTGAAAGTTCGATTATACATCACACCGAACTAAGTAATACAATAGAAGAAGCACAACTCTTGCTCAACGCAGTAAAACCCTTTGCTTTATCAGTTGACCTTCGAACAAACAAGAAAAAGTCAGAATATATAAGTGTTAACAGCCTAAACTCTCTAAAGCTATACATTTCCAAAATAAATGAAAAAGTTCCCAAGACTTCAAGTAACTCGGTGGCTGTGTTGGTTCATCTGGTAAAGATCTTAACACCAGAATAATCATTGCATTCGATACCATGAACAAACTAGAACAAGTATGGAAATCAACATGTTCAACCAATAACAATATAAATATTTTTAAAACCATAGTACTATCCTACTATACAACAGTGAAATCTAGATATTATAACTAAGAAAACGACCTCCAGATTTTACGGTGCCTATACCAGCATGCTTCGCAGAGTAAAACGTATTTCATATCAAAATTACATTACAAACACAATTGTATATGATGGCCTCCCCAAAGCATCCGAGACTGTCAAAGCACGATGCCTTAGCTTCATTGGCCATTGTGTGCGCAGTGATCAACCAATATCGCAACTCGTATTGTGGGAACCGGAAGATCCCATGAAGATCGGGCAGCAAAATCAATGGACATTCACAAAACAGGTCAAAGAATGTCTTCCCCAACTCGAAATTACAAAAATATTCAATGCACAGCAAAACAAAGAAAAGTATGAAAAACTCTCACAAACAAGAGAAATATCAATCCTGTCACTGTTGAACTTATACTAATGTTTTCCATTCTGTAATTTTGGTTGATCACCTTGTTTTATTATTCATTAAACTAATGTATGATGAAGTCTGATTATTTAAATTTTAAAGCGATCTTAAAGTAATGGTAGAAAATGAGAAGAAATAACTAAAAGCAAGCGCAAAAATATTACAACAAAATAAAATAAATGTAGAAAACGAGTAAGTCTCCTCAGCTCCACCTAGTAACATAATTTCGTTTGATGATGATGTAGTGATTTAGTACGGAAATCTGTATTGTAGATAATGTCATACTATACAAAAGTTGAGTTCACAAGAAGTAATTAATTATAGATAAGACAAACTATTTATAGTGACTAAATATAGGATTAAGAGAGGAGAGTAGGGAAGTCTAACTGCTTATGAATAAATCATAGTCTATTATTCCCTTGGTAAATGATAAAAAATATACAAACAGACAAAGATATAAGAGGAAGAATAGAAGCAATTTCCAGAAAACACCAACCAAATTAGAGGGAAAACGGTATTAATTGAATCGCAGTATTTCCTTTGAAGATATATATCTTAAACAAGCAAAGCTTGATTAAAAGATGGCAAGTATTAGACAATCTAGTGGCTATTATTAGACAATAAATTGAGATGAAGTTCAATCAATTAACTAATTAAACTTCATCTAGTAAGAATGAACGATAAATCTGTGATAGAGGAAGCAGGTCAACAGATGCAAACCGTACTGGCCTGACAGGCAATAATTAAGATGACATTAAGAACATTGATTTAGTCCAGAAATCCCGCATATGAACCATATAACCGTTGTCTATTGATCTAATGGGAATCAAGATAGTTCCTTAAATATGGCTCCAACAGAGAAATATATTAAGAGCATAAATAGCATTTAAAGAAAAGATGAAAGAGGAACTAAAGAAATATTGAACGCAATCAATGGTAGTTCCAAGAAAAGAAATGCAATATAAGTAATTAAAAATTAAAGCTTTAAAAAGAGAAAGTGGTTTTATAAAAATAGAATTTAGCACAAAAATGTTCAACATTACTCTATTTACAAAATAAAAACCTAAACTAATCAGAAAAGGGACGACAAAACAGATTCCAGTAAAAGAATTGAAAAATGATCGAAAATTTAACTATCTTTTTATTGAGATAGCACGATAGACTCTTCCCCCTTTCTAGCCTCGTCTCTGACAAATTCACAATAGTGGAGTACAGAAAGTTATGAAGAGAATGAGCTGGAATAAAACAGCTGCTCGCTGTCACATGATACCAAAGATAGAAATACAACCTACAACCGAGTTCGTGTATCTATTTAAAGTAAGTCTATATGCATAACACTAAATAGTTTCTTCAGTTATTGCTGATACTTAATAGTTATTTCATCCTAAGTAAAGAAGTAACAAAATGATGCTAAAAACAATTACATGTTATAAGGCTATAAGAGCACTGGAGGGAGCAAATTCTTATAATGAGAATTCTTTTAATGAGATCGGCAAAACAGGAAGGGAATCAAGAATTGGTCATAGTTTATAAGCAAAACATGACTGACAAAAATTTAATATCTGTACCAAACTCATTTATTTAATATTCATTTATCAAATTTCGATTTATTATTTATAAATAATATTGTTAATATTATATTTATTCTAATAATCGGGGGATTATTTGTGTTGTTAATTAGTTTATGCTAACTTAGATATTACGAAGTTTCAAATGCTGGTGTTTTAGACTATAAGCTATGTTATTCCCTTCTTATATGATATCATCTTATTTCCTTAACAGAAAGCAATGATATAATAACCAAATATCGTTATTTAATCACATCATCATCGGAAATTACGTTGTTTTAAATTCGCAAATTTAATCCAATATATACATACGTAGAAAACAAATGGAAATACATATTATGTAAATATAGCAAAATATAAGAAGAAAAGAGCATAGCATGACGTCAACTGGATAAATTATAAAATAAATTTAAGTATGTTGCTGCAATCAGTTAACCAAACAAGAAGAGAAGGCGTTATTATTGGAATGAAAATAAAATATAACTCAAAACGGGATAGAGTATGGATATGTTGCAATAAAGCTGTCTGCTAATAAATCTCAAACAATTATAGAAAAGCAGAGGAGGCAAAGGGTAGTGGGGAACTCTAATGTAATTTCATACAAATGTATTTATCTCAGGCGCGAGGAAAAGAATTATTGAAGGAAGAAACTGTCGATTACCTCAGCAGCATAAATTCTACCTAACGCACGACAACTTTTCCACTATCAACAAAACGGGTGACTCCTTGTTTGTTTATTAGTTACTTCTCTTCTTGTAACCATAGCGACAAAATAGGTGAAAAAGATGTCCAATGTATGTACTTCCTCATCTGCTATATATATAGTTGAGCCACGCTAAAGCTACAGTGCAAAAAGTTTATTGCACCGGATAATGTTTGTTTCTAACTTGTTTCTACAATTTGAAATAATTAAACTAAAACAATAAAAAAGTTTAATCCACTGAATCCTTTTTCCCCTAATATGAAAAAAAGGGAAAATATTATTTCAATTAAGGGCATCAAAGAATATTGGTCTCAGATATATGAGCTCAATAATACACGGACATTTTTTTCAAAATATATTTAATTATAAAAATAAGCTTTTCTCGACTTATCATATTCTGTTTCAGTCCATTTTTCCGAACTGTCTAACAGTTCGACTCTTCTTGGCGGTCGAGAGAAAATGATGCTCCATAAAATGTTAGTAATAATCAATTCAACAACTTCCTTGTTTTCAGTAGAAGTATCAAAAATAAAAAGTAAATTAAAGTAGAAAGAGGGCAGACAGATCAAGACGAGCTATACAAAGAACAAGAAGCTATACTAACTCTTTCGTCCTTTGATAGACAGTATTAAAGTGGAAGAGGAAGGGTGTTGAATGAATGATCACCCCTCGCAGTATACACAGTGAAGGAGTTAGTCAATTCTACCTCTGCTTACGTATATTCCGCTTTTTTACCTGTAGCTCTGCTAAGAAACTAACTGGGGTGCTTGTTTGTCTCTGAAAGCGCAGAGCGAGAGACCCTTTCTAAATTTAACTTGAGCCGGCTACCAGATCAGGTTAGAGCAAGCTAGGGACATGTAGAAAGAAGGGAATCTACATGTTGTATAAACAGCTAGCAGGCAGGACTAGAGAATCGATAAAATCAACAACGAGTGAGAGGAACATGTGTGTTTTGTTGCTTGGAAGACTAGTAGTGTGCCTAGAAGCAGCACTTAAATACAGTTATGATCTACGCGAGGCAGAATAAAGTTAGCAGCCTATAGCTTCTGTGTATGCGAGGACGCAATCGAATCATCACTTCTCGGCTTCGAATAATCAATCATAATCAATCAAGCTTTACTTTCCTCATAAAACGAACTCGTGTCGTTTGTATATAAGGCGATCGGAAGCCACAAATTCGAGACTGAAGAACTACCAGACTACAAAGAAATTATCCTAAAAGTACACGATTTCATTAGCAAATATTCTTTACTCCATTTAATTATACAAGTCATTTTAATGAATCATTTATGTAACAGTGTTACTTTTCATGCATTTTACGTCCCAATAAAATTATCACGACACTCTTAAAGTGAACATTAAAATAGTCCCGCAAATTTTAACTTTTGGCATACCAATATGCTCTGGCTATAGCTTGATAATTTACACTACATAAAATTAGGTATATATTCTGTTAAAATAACAAGGATTAGATCAATAAATAGTCGACCTTCTTCTGGCAAATTAATCTCAACACATCAATCAGGCCAATACTATCACTAGCAGCACAAAATGAGAAGTATTAGATGAAGTGAACAAAAACAAATTGTCAACTACAAATGAGCCCTGTCAACACTACAACACAACAGTCAATTCTATGCAGTGCGATTATTAATAATTAGTTGTTACGAGCAGTTTACTTTCTAGTTGTTCTTGTAGTTAACGTTGTGAAGTAACTGTGAGATCACAGTTACTTGCTTACTTCTCTAGATTCCTGATACGATATTTTGATGGACAGGTCACTCAACAACTAGCTAACTGGATAACCTTTATTCTTTACCCTGCCGTACAGTTCTATAATTATAATACATATAATATTTTTATAATAATACGGTTCACATAATAGCAGCTCAATAGCACAGCTCAACTTACAAATTACACAATGTGCTGCTTGCTATGTATTTGACAACAAAAACTCTATCTGTCGCAATCAGCACCTCACAAGAGCTGAACTTATACTCTACAATAGGGACGATTTAAAGAGATAGAATAGCTTGAGTATTTCACAGAGCACTGTCACCATTCGAGTATATTCCGTGCATTGCTTTAGTTCGTTTGCCAATTGGCCAATAAAACCAAAGCACTAGAGATGGAACCTAACTCACTAAAAACAAAATTTTCCCACAGAAATATAAAAAAATAATAAATACTTCTGAAATTAAAATTTTGTATGTGTTAGCATGGAATTAGCTATACATAGAGTGTTTACTGTGGATAATTTACGATAAGGTTAAAGATAAAGTCATCATTATACTAGATTACTTATGTAAAAATATATTGAAGATAGATGAAATCGTAATGCTTTTATTGCTAAATTTAGAGGTACAATTAGAAAAGTTTAGTTTTAACTGGAAAACAATCGAATTTATGAAACCTACCCTTAAGTCTTTTAATATATTAAAAAAAATATATCCAAATAGGAATTATATTTAAAATTAACTCTTTTATAATAGAGAAGTGAGCAAATGCACGGAAATGAGAGGAAATGGGAAGAAAATAGTAGGAAAGGTATAATAAAGAAAAATACGGAATAGGTAAAAGAAAAAGATGAAGAAGGAGAAGGAAACAAAATAGAAAATAAAGGAAAGGAAAGAGTGTAAAAGAATAATCGACTCACCAACTGTTCTAATCAACTCAACTTTCTTAAGGGTAAAGTTCTTCCTGTCAAACGGGGGAGCAGATGAAGAGGAAGGAGTAGGGGAAGTGGGAGGGCCATTACTGCCTCCATCTGTAGGGGAGTTGTCACTGGAGGAGGGAGATACCTCCATATTCCGCATAGAGCCCTCCAGCTCCTGGACACTGTTCCCACTTTCACTGGCTGCCATAGCTGTTACGAGGGTCTGTCTGTCTGCTGCTTTCTGGTTCTTCGAGTACTTTTTAACAACGTGGAGGCATCTGCAAGTGACGCACAATAATATAATATAGAAATACAGATATTAGTAAAAATATGACATAAAAATAATTGAATCATAAAAATTAACCTATCAATAAATATGAAGATAAAAGTTATTAATAATAATATCCTTCAAAAAGAATAATCTACAATTCATTAATAAAAAAAACTAAAATTAAATGTGATATAAAAATATATAATAATCAATATTTAGATATACATCTAGCTAAATAATCTTTGTTAGATGAAGTAAATATTCCGTCAGTAAGATTTCACTAAAATTGTGTAAAAATCACATAAATCTTTATATTCATGTCACGTGTAGTTTATTCATATATCTTGCTGCAGATAGAATATATATATACAAAAGGTGTGTTTACTGGCAGCTAAAGTAGAATATATATATATTAAATTAACATAAGTATGTTTCAGTCTTAGTATATAGGTACATCATAAATAATTCACTAATGGTTATATGAAGTGTCTTTTAGTATTATGACAAGAGATTCAAATTTTGCCAGAATCCTAATTAACTCATTAATTAAATATTAGTGGCCTAGCACAGAACTTCTTTGAGGTGAATGGTATAGATGTGCTGCCATGGCTACCAGACTCCCCAACCCCATTGAGAACGTCTGGGGATACCTAAATGATAGATTGTAGGGCCTAGTGATTCACACCATAGCGGAGCTCTTGGCTGCAAGTCTTTCACAACCTTATGGACTTGATACCATAATGGTATGCAAGCCACCATTGAAACCAGCGGAGAGTCCACACGTTTCTAACTTTATTAGCATTACTTTATTACATACTGTATCTTTTTTCATATGTTCACAGAATTTTTCATAAGACTTCATTCAATTTAAAGTAAATATATTTATTTATTAATTATATATTTGTATTATCTCAGTTTTCAATAAAAATATATTTAAAATAGAAAAATCATAAAAAGTGTAAAAAATGTATGGTGTTGCATTTCTTTTGTCCGGGGTTGTATATATACTTGAATTTGTACAACAATATTATTAATATAAGGCATTATAATCAATTATGCTATTGACATTATTAATAATAATTGATATAATAGTATTTATATAATTCTTTTTGATAGACAATAGAGTCATATCATTAATCGTGATATATATTAATATTGCTATAAACATAAATTTCTTTATTGTTCTATAATACACATAGAGGCTCAGTATATGTCTCTCTCATAGTAAGTTATTTGATAAGAATATAGTATATGTACAACTTATTTTAATGTAAGACATTTTGTTTTATTGGTATCTGTAAGTACTACTGAAATTGCAGTTGAAATAGAGATACAAATACAGATACTATATATATATAATATATATTACATAAACAAATATTAAAAAATAGTTTAAAATTATAAATATAATTCTTTTGCAATTTAAAAATTAATAAAATTTATTGTTATTTATATTACTAATATTAACTGTTTTTATGACAATACTGCATACAATATCATTGTCAATTTAAAAATCAAAATTTGATATCAGTGGCATGTGCAGGGGGATTCCAGAAGCAGCCCCCCCCCCCACATTAAAAGCTTTTTGAAGAAATGCCCCTAAAAATTGGAGCTTACACTAGGTTAAAATACATTTGTATAATAAAATAATGTGTGTGTTTCTTCTATGATGTCCATCCAAAATGTTAATATATTCTTAATTGTGCAATAAAAGACACTGTTTGCAAAAATGGGAAACAAAAATTAAAGGATGTCTGCAAAATGCAATGGGTAGAGAAAATAGAAGCAGTCATGATGATGATTGATCTTCATGCAGCAATAATTGTGCATTGCTTTGAACTGAAGGCATATAATGTGTACTGATGATCCTAAACTTTCAAACAGAGATTTACTGACAGATGCCCATTCATTCTTACTTGCTACCACTCAACCAGAATTTCTTATAGCCTTAAACATAATTCAGCACTGTCATTTGCAGAGTTTCATTTGCAGCATCACCATGTCCCTCTAGGGTGTTGCCGTTGACTTACTGCAGGCTAACATCCATATTGGTCATGCTCAAGCAGTGCTTTGAATAACTTGCCAGGATATCAATACAGTTCAGACTGATTTGTAGGTTACCTTATATATGCAAATATTTAATTTCTTGATTACCCAATTAAAGACATTTATGTATAATACAGAATAATATATATATGATATTTTTAGTTTCCAAGAATATTGACAGTTCCAGATTAGTTTTTGTTTATATTGATTTTAAGTTTTCTATCTTTTAATTATTCAAGGTTTAAAGAAGCAGAAGAAATGTGTACAATGGTAGGGCACTGAAATTACTATTCCATGTCAGTGTGCCAGGCAACATCATAGAGACAATACTTTAGCTTCAAGCCCTAGATGGAATATTACTAATGAACTATCACTATGCCTTTTTGGATCTTATAACAAGTGAAGCACCATTTCTTACCACTGCACAAAAAAGCGTTTGTAAGTCAGGCTTTAATTTTATAAGTCCCTGTAAAATTAGACAAAAGTTATGCCATTGATCACATAAATACATATAATGTTAGTCGCTTATGATCTCAACCTACCACCACCTGGGAGCTTTCATAGTGAATTGGCCAAATGGCACATTGATGACTTGAAGACCAGAGCAACTTACCATCATCAACAATTAAAGCTCTTTGCACTATAGAATGTATGTTTCTTGGTATTAATATCCCTTTTTTGTGTGTATCCCTTCATCCCAAAATATCCCTTCAAGATATTTTGTGTTCTTCCAGTGATAATGTGTTTGGCCAAAAAGATTATTCAGTGGTCTGAAATGTTTGAAAACATCTTGCCATTCAAAATGGGGATCATCTATCTTTTATGACTCATACTTCTGCATCTACATTGTGACATAGCTCAGGATATGGATGCAGCAAATGAATCATTTATAAGAGCAAACTCCTGACATATGACATTTACTGACATTTTTGTTGATCAACTTATTTGCTAAATCATACATCATAGTGATACTCCTATCTTCCCTGCCCTTATATCATGGCTTAATTGTTATATTAATATAATATAAGATTGTGAATATAAATTAATAAGTTTTGTAAAACTATTAAAATCTATTGTTTTATATATAATAAATAAAGATTTTAAAGAGTCTAGACATTATTTCTAACATAAAATTATATTAGCATATATATTAATGTCTTATTTGTGACTAGAAGATATAAGTATAATTTAAAGGTATACTCCCAGGTGGTCCAGAATACTTATTTGTATTAGCAATTTACAAAATAATTGGTATTTCTTGTTTTAAGATTTTAGTTTAAAAAATTGACTTTTCTAAAAATTCCTATTTTTAAATAAAACATAAGCTAAAAAAAGTATATCTATAAATATATTTTATCATGAGTAACAATCCAAATAGGTCATCTTACTTTCTGAAGGGGCACATGTTAGTATCATATAACAATCTATTATAAAGCTAGCCTAACATGAACCAGTAGACTGTATGGTATATACAGTCTGAGGGACCCAGCATACTTTACACATTCATGCACATACAATCAAGCTAATTCGAATAATGGCATTAATATTATAGATATATATATTTTTAGCACAGAATTTTAATTATAAATTTGAAAAGTATAAGTTTTTTATGATAGACATTTTGCTGCTATTATTTCAAAAAATCTAAGTGGTATAATGCGCTTTAAAAGCTATTTTGATTCTAAAACAATATTACTTCATTTTTATTACTCATTTCACCATGGGTCAGATAAAGTGTATCCAATTTTGTATAACAATAGAAGCCTGCAGTTATATATATATAACATATGCAACTATAAACTGTCAAACTATAAGAATATAAGAATGAGTAAACTGTCTTCTACAGACTTTTACTATTTAGCTATTTAGTTATGTATAGAAGTCTGTGGTGCCTTCTTATACCAAAAAGGTTTGACAGTAGACATAATGTTAGTCTGTATCTTAGTAATAGTAGTATACAATACATAATATGTATACAATAGCATACATATATCAGGTATTGAGATTTAGTGACAATGGCTCAGTTATAGTGTTTGTGAAAGTATACAAATGGATTATGCTCATTTTATGATAATATATACTTCTAGCATAAAACAAAGTACAGAGACAAAAGGGCTATTATCTGAGCTACACTTCTTTTTTAGTTAAGCAAACATGTATCAAATAATTTAATAGAAGAAAGTGATCTTGTAAGATTAATCCAATGGAATCATGCACATTGAAACTTTGTCTAATATAAATATTTTTATCATAATATCTTGAAATTTATTTATTATAATAAAGAAATGTGATTCTCCTTTAGCAGCATGTTTATAATAAGTTAGTAATAAAGTAAAAGCAAAAGACTGCAAATTGAGTGTTTATTCTCAAATTTTTAGAGATCCACTCCATAATGATGAGACTAAAATAATGAAATAGTAAATAAAATTAAGTCAAAACTCTAGAAAGAGTTGTATGATTTAAGGTGAATATTTTTCAATATTATATGAATAAACACTCAATTTGTCTTTGGCTTTTTCTTTACTACTGTATATAATATTAATAAACTTTTATTACTCAATGAAAGAGATATAGATACAAATTAAAATGCAACTGGATAATAAATGTTTATTACTTAATAAAAAGAGTATATAGATACCAGATGATTGACAAAATATGATGGGTATCACAATTTACATGTATATATTAATTTATATTATATGAGTATATGCATCAGTTGAATTCTATAAGAATAATTGTTTGTTTTTTTAACTATAGAGACATATTTACTATAGTATTAATAAGTAGTACCATTACTAATGGCAATATCATAGTAATAAGTAGCTATTTGGTAATAATTACCAATTGAAAATCAAAATCCCAATATAACTGTCTATAGATATAATGTGGTGCCTATTTCTATGACTATACACTATATAATGCATCAGTATTACTAATATGTACTAGTATGTAAACATAGTGGGGGATTGTAGAGTACTTGGGTGTAATTTTTTTTAGGAAAATAAAAACATTAAAACAAAAAATATATGTAATTAACAAGTAGGTAATCTTGAAGATTCTCACATTAAATTATTTTTTGTGGTTTTTATTTTAATAAACTGCAATATAATAAAATATTCATTCATTTAAATTATTTTTAATGTTTTTATATATATATATATATTATATAACTATATATTCTATTAAAAGTTGGCAGCCACTTGCGCCATAACCATACCATGATTATCAAGAATCTCCAGTTTTTAGACATATTATTTTTTGTATTTAAACATAATGCTGTCTAATAACTGAGATTCTTGATAATCATGGTGTGGTCCTGGCCA